>JAODUK010005768.1:0-10065 GCA_027564635.1 Typhlichthys eigenmanni | reverse complement strand
TCACATGAAAAGATATGCTCACATATTTGCAAATATGTGAGGGGTGTACTCACTTTTGTGAGATACTGTATATAAAGTAGCACATAGCAACAATGTTGATAGCTTCATGCTCAGAAAGCAAAGAGATATTTTGTTGGGTCCTTCACTGCCCTGTGTCCTTGCCTTAACCTATCCCGTTATCTTTGCTTTGCACGAGCTTCCCATTATTTTTTTTACAGCCCTCTCCCTTTAAATCAACTGCCACTGATAATGAGTTCTACTGTATTTGTCTTGCTCACCATTGTCACTTGTCTGCTTTAAGTGTTAATTCTGTCTTTTCACAGTAGAGCCAAATGTTGGACTGTCCTGTCGAGCAAGTTTTCACCTTTTTGTCAATTTGACAAGCCACTGTATAACAAGCACACTAATTTAAATGTATCTGGTGTCTGTTATATCCATGGTCATTATTATTTGCACTGCATTATTCAGACAGAAATATATGAATTTCCCCACAGTGTATTTTTCTCATGAATCTGTATGAAAAAGAGATGTTCACCATGTGGTGTCCTTTATGTAGACAATGCCACTATCACTGTTATCTCTTGCATGGAACAATAATGTTTATTTGGCTATTCGGCCAGCTATTATTAGTATATTTTCCTTTAATGTAAAGCATGTTGTGGTTTTGTATCTCTGAACATCTGTATGTCAAATCTCTGAATCATATATTGCAGAGCTGTATTCATGCCCATTACAAGGAAATAGAATAATTTTCTCCACCATACATATTACAGCCTTTGATGTAAAGACAATTTATATTTATGGATGCAACCGAACTATTGTCTTAACAATCAGGGAATGTTTGTATACAGTAGTTGTAAAGCTTTTTCAAACATCGTAATTTCTCATTTGTTATGTCGCATAGTGTTTCATCGTCAAATGCATATGTAGTTCATTCAATAACCGGAAAAGCTTCTGTCCCTTAACCGGAGTGTGCTCAGCTACAAGAGAGGCCATGTCTCTGGAAGCATCAACATTCCCTACAGTACAGTGTTTGGCCCGGATGGTGAGTTGCTGCAGTGTCCTACATCGGGGATACTCCAGACCTTCAGAGGGCGTGTTCTGGTGGTCATCAGCCATGTCATGAGGAGTGCTACTACGGTACAGAAACACACACGCACACACACACAAACTGACCATGGGTTTATTTCTAAGTTGAACAGGGCTGAGCAAGTGGATTCCCAGATGAATGGATGACATTTGTGTTTTTTTTTTTCTGGAAAAGTAGAACAAATAAAATAAATATAATTTTATGCCATACTATATCCGTTAATGATGTGTTAAAACAAACAGTAAATAATCTATTATGCTAAGATGTGTGTTCGAGATATGACAGGCGGTTTTGAAACTTTGGCAAGCTACAGCTACAGTAGAAAGCACATATTTGGTGTGATGGAAGGATCTGCAGGCACGTCAAACTCCAATGAAAAAAGCAGTAACAAAAAGTTACATTATAAATAATTAATAAAATAATTAAGGTTGATTCCATGAATCTGTTATATTGTACATGTAATTTATCTTTGATTACATCCATTTGTTTATAGTCAAAATCTCCACATTTTCAGAACTCCGCTGCAAATTCCCTGTGTGCCACCAATGTAATGTTTGTAGATTGGAATATACTGTACAGTATGTGGGCTAATATGACACAATGCATTTTGTAAGTAAACCGTGATGTCAACTTTTCATGCAGCCTTTGCTTTGTGATCGGAACTGCTGAGTCAGATACTGTATGTAGACACAATGAACTTTGGGTGGCACTGAATGATGAAAGTATAGTGCATTCTGTGCTACAAAAGGTTAAATGCTGTCTGTATATATATATATATACTGTAACACTTATATTAAAGGCAGGGTCAGTCATTCTCAAGAACGCTTGCTAACTTTGAGCTCAAATCAAAACAATATCCCTCAGCGGCCCTTTATACAGAAGACCTGTGTGCACTGACTGCACATGTGAAGCCCCACTACGAAACGTTTCACGTTTTGAAATAAGCATATAAAATTTGTTCTTATAGCGACTGTCTTACTTAAACCAACACTGACCATGGGAAAGGAAAAAAATATTTTTAAAGTATTTCTAAAAGACCGCTGACTGTAAGTTGTAGTCTTAAGCGGTATATAACAACTTTTCGTTCCTGAGAATCTCAGGAGAATAACAGGATTGTCCAAGGGAGACAGTCTGCATGTAGGCCTACAGGACGTTGGTATAAAGATCCCTAATTCCCAAGCATTCTGGCATTTGGACTTGAATTTGCAAGACAGTTGTTGCTGTTTGCATTGCCGCGACGCGCAGTCAATTTTTTGGATAAGTGACCATCATGTTATGGCGTAGGATACGTGGCTACTAGTGATGGGAAGTTCGACTTATAATACTGACTGATCTTTTCAAGTGAAAATGAGTCAGAATGAAGGGGCAGTATTACGCCTTGAGAACACAGTGTAAAAAGCTATTTGCATTTATAGCAAAAGTCACTGAAACTAAGTGATTTTAAAAAGCCTGTGTAGACCTGTGTATGCCGAGTAGTGAACTCTTATAATTAATATATGTGGTATTTTCACATACAGTAAGCATGTCAAGGAACTGTCAAGGGAAAATCATTTGTCCCATTTCATTGAATATATTGGTCACTCACTCAGCCTACAGCACTTACTGTAAATTGGTTAAACTGCGCTTTGCTTCCACATTGCTAAATGGAGATACATTTAATGTGTGCAATGTGGAAGCATGTTTCATGTTTGCATTCCTGTCTGTTTCAGTATCACGTCTTGCTCAGGTCTGCTTTAATTAAGCATGACAACAATGCTGTATCCCACCTGTCTGTTTCAGTATCACGTCTTGCTCAGGTCTGCTTTAATTAAGCATGACAACAATGCTGTGTCCCATCCCCCTCTTCTTTGTTCCCAGTTTGCAAACCATTTGGTTGTGGTGAACTTCCCCCGAGTGTGTGTCCTGGATGGAGGCGTCAACAAGATGAAGCCCACTGGTCTCCTCACGGTTCCCTCCCCTCAGATCTAAGCCGTTTACGTTTTCACTGTACTGTATGTACAACTATGTGTTACTCCTGTTATTCCTTCATTAAATGTTGCAACAATTGTCTGAAACCACCAATTGACCTGTTTTTATTGCACAATTAAGGGCCCTGTTTTAATGATCTCCTGTAAGCACGTGGCCTAAAGCTGCTGCATGCCACAAAGAGCATTTAGGGCATGTCTAAATCTGCTAGTTTAACAGTGGAACAAATGGCTGCAGCTCCAGGTGGCATGGTTCAAATAGGTGGTGCTTAGGTTGCATTCAGGACGGTGTAGTCTAGTCTCAGCCTCTTCCGTCCATTAGCACTACATCACATAAACAACTTGCTTATGTGTATGTGTTATGTTTCAGACATGCTGAACGTCTGCTACATAATATCCCTGTGCGCTCCTCAACACCTTCAGAAAGTGAGGTAGATTTGAATTGGCTGTTAGCATTGTCAAGTCTGTATACATCATTTCCAGCTTTACTAATTTCAGTCTATGCATATTTAGTTTTAGCAGTAACCATAGCCTACTTGCCATTGCTCAGTGTAGGTTTAATGTCTGACTTCATTGAGGTCATTGAGTTATGTAGTTAGTCGTCATGCATGTCAGTCAAAATACCTCTCATGTCAAGTAGGCAGATCTTGACGCAGTTAGCCAGTGTTGTATCCCAGACTTTACGCAAAAGCACTGTGTTTTACTCTGCTTCCCTATCAGCATAAATAACCTGTATGTATCTGACTGACATTAGAAAATCATGGAGGATGGGGTAATTCAACTTGCTGAACCTCACAAACGGGTGCCCACATTTAGTGTAAGTAAAGAAAATAAGTTGTTATACAGTGGTAAACACAAGGTATAACATCACATAATGTGTTGTAGTGGTTCCAATATGGTAAAGAGTGATTATAATTTACAAATCACTCATTTTTTTGTTTATATTAGCATTTATTTACTGTCCCAACTTTTTTCAAAACATATTGCCCATTTTGTACATTGTACATGAGTGAGTAGTGATTTAATATAAAGTGATTATTTTGGGAATTTACAATCTGTTAGTTCAAAACATACTGTATACCTATGTTTATTAATGGAAACAGCTACCCAAGACTGGATGCAATCTTGTGCAGAAGTGGTTTTGTTGTGTTCCCTGACAATTAAAAGGAGTTGCAGGTAGGAGACATTTAGAAGACATTTAGTATAATTTGTTAGAAATGCCATAGTCATCCGTAAGCTCTCAGCTAATCAAATGCTCTATGAGAAAATCTATTGTTGTTGATAGCCCATGCTTCAAAATAAGTCTTATTTAGATTTTTCACTCAGGCCAAAGATTTACAGTTTGACCAATCATGGCCTCTTTCCTTATTGGTCTTAACAAATGTACCTTGTCTGTGTTAATCATATAAATGCACACATACAGCATTGTGTTCAAATGTAAAAGTTCAAATAAAATATGTTTGCCAGGAAAGGCAGACCAGAGCGCTGCCATCCAGAGGAAATGACCTGGGTTTTTGGGCTGTTGCTTTATAAACTTTTTCTCTGTCATTATTTTTAGCTATCTCTCGTTGCTAATCTCAAGAGGCGAATTATGCTATATATACTGCTGGGGTTGCAGTTTCCCTTTAAGCAGCAGAACTAACTGCACTCTCAGCTCTCAGGCACAATTGAGGCACAATTTTAAAAATGATAAACCGTTTGCAAGGAGGTGGAGGCTCTGACAAGGGGGCCACCGTTAACATTAACATTTAAATTTCATGACATACTGTACCAGTGTGTCAACCAGTTCACTCTACGGGCCTTGAATGGTTTTAAACAGACCTTACTTGTAGAGACATTTTCAACTGATAAAATATCAATACTAACACCACCAGCACTAATGTCTCACATTTTAGGCTTGTGATACCATCCCGATCTCATGAGCATCAGTTTGACGTTGCTAGAATGTCAGTCTGGACAACCTGGAAATCATTGGGCTTCAGTCCGAGCCACAGTTCTGACCAATCATTGTCTATTGGCATCTACGGCCGTTGTTTGGCTTAGGTCATTTCATCCAATTTCAAAACATCAAGCTGATTCAATGAACAGCTTACCAGATCAGTATTTCCCAATCCTGGATGTGGGGAAACCCTGCCCTCCATGTTTTGGATTTTTCCTGCTTCAATACACTTCTGCAGATTTTGATAATGACCATCTAGACCAGTGGTTCTCAACCTTTTTTGGGCCAGCGCCCCCCTATCCATTATTCAGGTCCCTTACCGCCCCCCCATCAAATGATGTTGTCTAATTTCCCTGAATATTAATATATTAATGATTATTATTATTCACACAATAAACACAGTTGTGTATTGGTTGGAGAAGGCAAAAGTTATTTAATTGAATACTGAATTTTTCTGATATGATGCTTGCTGCTAGTGTTGCAAAAAGTACAAATACAAGTATTATAAATGTAGCCTATCACAAGAAGTGTAGGCTAATGGCAGAACTCATTTAGCAGACTTTTTAACAAGTTTGATTGACATTTTGACAAATTGTGCCATTCATAGACAACATAAACCTGTTATGTGTTGTGCTTACACATTTTATTTTATTCCTAGACTTAAATATTATGTTAATGATTAATTAAGACTTTAAAGTTCACAACAAAAAAAAAATTTCAGCGGTGGCTAAAATAGAGCTAAATCAGGCCTGAAAAGTTGTATAGGCCTACCGGTAGTTCTAATCTCCATCGAGTGAGCGCCCAGTGACGGAGTTCGGCAACAATGGCAGGGTAGGTGCTCTCTGCATCTTCAACTTCCTTTTTTTTGCACCTCCCCAGAGCAGCACAAAGGTGACCTCAGCGACAGCTGGACAGATTGGCCAATTTGTGTAGCTGAGCAAGCAGACTTGTAAACGTAGCCTGGTGATACACCGTTTTGTCCAGTCGCAGTGGCGTAAATGGCAGGTTTAAATATTGAAAGTTAAAACTAATATTGTTGTGAATCTTTGGTGTAAACTCCAGAAAAAGCAAACGCCCCTCAAGGGCACCTTAACGCTCCCTTTTCCAAACTATAATTTCCAGTGCCCCCCAACATCCTCTGAACGGTACTGCCCACGTTGAGAAACACTAATCTAGACTTACTGTAGTTTATAAAATAACACCTAATTAATTTGTAGGCTCAATCAATATCAATGAGTAGGCTACAGTATTACAGGCACAGGTAGCCCAATTTCTGGGCTTGAACCCTCAACCTTCCTTTTGGGAGTTCAACACCCAGACCCAGACACCCAGATGTGACGTTATGGACGAAGCCCATAACGTCACAATGGCTCATTTAGAGGCGGGCCGGCTCACTTTGGCCCCACTCCAGAGCAGGCCCATCTTTGGCGCGGCTCGGTACGACTTGGCACGGTTAAACTGGTAATCGAAACGCAAATCAACGCGGCACAGCCTGACTATGCGCGGCCAAATGTGACAGATTGGCCAGAAACGCACCTGTCTAAAAACATTGTAATGCAAACAAGGCCTTGTCAATTTCGACAGAATAAACTAACACAATACAATTGCAGAAAAACGAGATTCAATGAACCAGCAGCTGCCAGCAAGCTATAGCTCGATGCTCTCTCAGCACGTCAGACATATATATAACGTCCAGCTCGCATACTAATTTACAATAGCCACATAGCCAATAGCAATCTCATTCAGACTGACCGACAAAGCTTTAGAAAGAAAACATTGCTGCGATAACTTTAGTTTTTTTCTTTCTGTAGACTACCATTTTCAAAACAAAATCCATCCATGAAGATCAGTCTACACATGTTGTTTTAATAAAAACAACACATCACTGTGTACAGTAAAACATCTGAAAATGTTTTGAATGTTTTAATGAAGAAAAAAACTATTTTTTGTCACTTTTTGACACAAAATGTGTAAACTTGGTGCTACACTTTGTGTTATTTTTCTACACATTTCTTTAAAGAGTGTAGTCTACTCATCTCAGCCTACCTGTACATACAATAAAATATGATAGGCCTAAATCATAGTTTCTTTTTGTTACATACAATCAGTCCAGTCAATTTATATATATTATTATAGTTTATTCCAAAGAATGTTATGGTTAAGCCCCTGCTCACGCCCGCTGCTGTTGCATGGTAGACTTGTACCATAAGTTCAATGCTTTAGTCGTAAAACGGGTAACGCCCATGATAGCACTATGATGCATCACTGTTTGGTATTCTACAGAATTTGACTAAACACATCCTATGGTAAGCACATGTTGGATGTATTGCACAACAGGCACTGCCCCATAAAATCTCTATAAGAAGGTACAATTGTGATTACATTTACTGGAACCTTTCAAACTAGGTAATGATATAACCTAGGGTTACTATTTTCTATCTTGTTTTTTGAACATTTGATGTAGGCTATTTTTTTTATACGATTTCTTCTTCTTATTCTTCTTTTAGTTGTAGCCTAACTCAGTCTTGATTGTATTTTTGTCTGCTTTTAGCATATTTTATGCATTTTTAAATGCATACAATTTTTAAGTAATTTAATTTAAAGTAGCCTACTTTTGTAGATCATATGAATTCTCTGAGATATAGACACAATTTTACTCTAAATATATGATCTCTCATATCTCATATATTAAATAGGTTAACAGAAGCATTCTCCTTTGACCTGACTGAAAATGGCAAACTACGAAGTAACAGTGACCACTGGACAACGTGCACTTGCCGGCACCATGAACAAAGTCTACATCAGGGTGGTAGGCACCCATGGGAAGAGTGATCGGACAGACCTTAGCCTCTGTCCTATTGCTGGCTTCTACCAAGGAGCTGTAAGTAAGAGCGATTGCTTTATTCAGTTTTGCATATAATACCAGAATAAGTTAGATAGAAGCCACAACAAACCATATAAATGAAGAATATACAGTATAAAAAATATATAAAGCAACTTGTTTCAGGACTCAAACAGTCATTGCTAAATTAGGACATTGTCTTTTGAAAACTTTGAATGCTTTTCTGCATAGCCTACACATTTACTTCAAATATAATGTTGTAATTTGACTTTGCAGGTGTCCACATTCAACGTGACCTGCCCTACATCCCTTGGCAAGCTGGTAGCTGGTTATGATAGAAGTAGACATACAGCCTTTTTTCATAATACCAACAGATGCTTGGTTCCCATCCAAAGTGGAGGTCAAGATCCCAGAGGGACAGACCCACTACTTTCCTGTCTACCACTGGATCAAAGACAATGGGGTTCATGTTTTCAGAGAGGGAACAGGTCTGTGGCATTTCACACTAAAAGATATAATAACAACTGTTACCTTTGTGTTACAACATGTTACTGTTAAAGTAGCATGTTGTAACACAAAGAAAGACATTTTTTAATGTACATTTTAAATAGAGTGCATTGCTTGTCTTGATCTTTAGCTCTAAGAGTTTTTGAAGACAGTCATCAAGGCATAAAAGCCAGGGAGAAAGAACTAAGCCGGAGACGGGAACAATTCAGGTAAGATGATGGTCTTAACCATTCTTGAGATATGGAAGTATAAAAGTGCAATATGTGCCAATATGAATTTCAACCTGAAATTAGGAGGTTAAAAATAATTGGTTGACCTTCCGAAGGAAATAAATTTGCATGTTCTTTTTTGTAGGGGGTTTGTTTATTCGTATTAGTGCACATTTTACAAAATGTATTTATTGCTGTCCATATTTTTGCCTGTCATTTACTAATCTGTTTTATCATTTTTAAGATGGGAAGTGTATGAAGATGGGATCCCACACTGTTTAAACGTAGCCTGTATTCTCTCTCTATCTGATGATGACCAGTTCTCTGTGACCAAGGCCAAGGAGTTTGTGCAAACTGCCGGGTAAACTGACTCAAATATTATTCTATGTATAAAAATATATTAGTTTAGGTCTTCATACACACTACCAGGAGATAGTAACTCTATATTGTTTCACCCTAGGCTGTCACGTTTGAAACTGCTGCCCCTAACTTACATACAGCGCAGTTGGCCAACTCTTGATTTGTTGAGACATGTTTTCAGCTGCAACAGAACGGACATATCAGGTACTGTAGCGTGCTGGGAAGTCAGTTTGTCTGTGTCTTCCAGAATCATTGTGGTTTAGCTCAGTGAAGGTAGTAAAACTCACTTTTATCTCTAGGGTACATCCAACAACACTGGAAGGAGGATGCTTTCTTTGGCGACCAGTTTCTGAATGGTGTCAATCCCATGATGATCCGCCAGTGTTCAGTCCTGCCTGCAAAGTTTCCTGTCACTGATATGATGGTCCCATTTGGTAGTGACTCTAGCTTGGCAGCAGAAATGAAGGTTATGTCCTACCTGAAACATATACTACTTCAAAACAATTTTTTAAAAATTGGTCATTAACATAGACAATAAATGCTGGTACTTCGATGGCATCCATGCTCGCACAAACTGTTGCCGTTATACCTATTGTTTAAGACAATTCCACAGCTTTTTATCACTGATTGAAACAGCACATTTGCAGCTCTGATAGTTTCTAAAATTTGAGATAGTGAGACAAAGTTCACATTCTCACCGCCTTTGCATGTTCACATTCATGTGATATCACTACCAACAGAAAGGCAACATTTTCCTGTGTGATTACAAGAATTTGGATGGAGTGGAAACAAACACCATCAATGGTAAGAAGCAATACCTGATGGCTCCACTAGTCCTGCTCCATAAAACACCTGATGACAAAATGATGCCCATCGCTATTCAGGTTAGACTGAACATCTGTACATTACACGCAACATGTAGGAATAAACTAATTTTGACAACACAAATAAACATCCTTGCTTCACTTTGTCGTGCTGTAGTTAAAGCAGCAGCCAGCCGAAGACAATCCCATCTTTCTTCCTACTGACTCTGACACTGACTGGCTGATAGCCAAGACTTTTGTCAGAAGTGCTGAATTCAATGAGCACCAGCTTAATTCCCACTTGCTGCGCAGCCACCTGCTAGGAGAGGTTTTTACTTTGTCACTGATGCG
>JAODUK010005767.1:0-10066 GCA_027564635.1 Typhlichthys eigenmanni | reverse complement strand
ACCTGTTCCTCGTTGTTGTAAGCCAATGGTCTGTCTTCATGTCTTGTCTACCTGTGTATTTAGCCCCAGTGTTATCCCCAGTCCTGTGTCGGTTATTGTGGATGTATGTATCAGTGTTGCGTTGTACCCGTGTTCCTGCCTTTTGCTTCTTTTGAAATAAACCTTGTTTAAGTTGGCTACGTGTCTCGCGTTTGGGTCCTTACCTCCGTGCAAACGTGACAATGACACAATTACTAGCACTACTAAGGCTTTTATAACATTATGAGAATATTTGGTAGGTGGTTAAATTAACTTTTTTTATTATTTTTAAAGCAACTGTAATAAGAATTCACCACTGATGTTCACCATAGTCCAGAGATGATAAAGCATTTAAAAAAAACATGTATACTGCAGGTGGTTACTATAGGTTTAATCCTATACCTTAAAGTGTATTTGGTTGGTTAAACTGCTCCCTTGAGGGATTGGTTAAATTCAGAGATCAAATTTTGCTACATGTATGTGACAATAAAAGCACCTTTACCACTATCTGATAATACCTGTAATCATACTTAGCCATAGTCCTTTTGTAAAAAAAGCAAATACATTAAGTGACACTGCTGTTGAGTTGAGTTCTCAACCAATGTTTATTTTAGTTGCTTTGGTACTATTCAAACAAATATGTTGTAATATTTAACTTATCTTTGTACAAAGACCACAACAGATCATATTAATTATTTTTCACATTGGACACTAAATACATACATTGGACTGATTAAAAACAATATATCTAAAGACATGCTTCACTTTGAAAGACACTCTCTTTGTCACACAGCAAGTAGAGGTGGCCGAAAACAAACGCAGGTTGGTGGTTAGAACTATTATAATTTGAATGAAGCACGCAAAAACACTCACCAGAACAGCAACAATAACCAACAAGGACAGGGTGTGACAGAGGGATACATATACTGTGGATAATTGGGGAATGAAAAACCAGGTGTGTGCAATGACAAGACAAAGACAAAGTCCAGGATGAGTTCATATGTGTATGGGAAACCTGGGAAGCATGGCAGACCGGTAAATGCTGCAATTAAACCCTGACACTGTTCATATAAAGTACATATATAATTTGATATGATTTTCTTCTCTAATAAAATAACTTTTACTATCACTATGCTCATTGTTAAAAGATCATCACTTAACCAATTGGTTAAAGTCTTTTACAATGTTTTGCCTATACAGTATGTTCAAATTGAAAAGTACAAAAAGTCAATTTAAAAACAGTTACTGTAATCAAACAGCAAACAATGCAAGATTCATGTTTCAAAATGGCTTGTTATAGTGCTAAAAGTGCTGTAATATGCTGCAGTCCTTACAGTATCACACTGGTTCACTTTAACATCAGGCACCTGTAATCACCAGGCACATGCTTATTATTGTAGTCTGGAATGTAATTTTCATTTTTTATTTCCATGGAGCAATAGCTTACAGTATCAATGGGTGCCAACCAAATGCCTCTCGATAGTTGGTTGTTTACTCAACTGTGCTTCTCTGTATAGCAAACCTATACCCCATGTTATAGTTGCAAACGTTTGTGATTGGCCAGTCCAAATCCAGGCTGGGTATAAATCTGTTTAAATGTGAGGGTGACCTGACATATCTGCCAGAGCAAATGAAACATGAGCTCTCAGATGAGTGTGGTCCCCAGGCATTAGTGTTGTAACTGTAACAGTAACCAAATTATATTGATCCTTTATTTGCAACTACAAGCTTTACATTATATTATCCTTCTTGAGTGAAAGTGTTCTGTCAACTGATTTTATAGGGTTATCAATTATTATCATAATTCCCACAGCTATTGCCCTAATAAATTCTGGCCAGAAGGCAGATGATGACTACTGTGGTGTGAGGTTTTTGGTTGGCGTTTTATGGTTCTTTTATCTTATCTTCTGATCCTTTGTCACAATTCTGGTAGTGGTGGTGACGATGATGACGCTGACCATTGTTATTCTTTTTCTTATTTTATTGTTGATGAGATAGGTCCTTACGGTTTTACTCTTATTTTAAATTTGTATTTATTTTTTATACATTTATTTTTTTTATATAGATTTTTTTTTTACTCACACCTTGGTATTGGTGATTTCTCTTTATTTAGGAATGTTTACAAGTTTACAATAATTCGCTTAACTTTGTGTATGTCATGTGGTACTTACTGCAAAACCAATTGCCCCATGGGGACAAATAAAGGGTTGAACTTGAACTTGAACTAAATTATAGCCGTAACAGGTATCATTGTATGGTAATCATGGATGATAATGTATTTGTTTTGAAACTCTTTTTTGTTTAGTCTTGAACTAACTGATTGCTACAAACTGATTGTTACAAACTGAGATAGGTTTAATGACTTAATAATATTTCACTAAGCACTGTGTTGAATCCATAATTGTGTGGTGTGAGATGTTACCAAATTAAAGCAACTTCAATTGTTTGAATGGATGCAGGATTTCATTGGATATAAGTATGATCCGTCTAGAATTTTGTATTAAAAGCTTAAAAAGACATACTAAAATGCTGTACCAAAGTCTCTACAAAATGTTATCAATCACAGGGTTTGCGACCTTTACGCCCAGCCTTCAGTTATAAAACGGCTTTAACTACTGGCAAAACCTTTCTACACCATGGCTCGCCAACACAGCCTCATAGCAGGATTAATACTGCTTTTAACAGTAACAGACTGGGCATTTTCTTTCATTCCAGGTAAGGTCCTTGTTGTATTTGTATATATATAATATTAGAAAACACATGAACTTAAAATTAAAAACCTTAAAATATTTATTTAAGAATATTTATTGATATATTTGTACTTATTATTTAAGAACATTTTAAACTTTTGTCCACATAAAAAAGTATTTGTTTTATTTAATGTTTTCTTTCTTTCACGTTTTAAAACCCAGTCCCTTAGTTAACTGCTTCATTGTACTTTTTGAAGCAGCTGCACTATTAAATAATTATCGTAAGTTAGAATGCATTATTTGTTTAAAATAAAACATAAAACAAATGTTTAAATACTAGGTATGTCTTACTAAACACAATGAGCTTTAAAAAAATAAAAAAACACCCCGTATGATCAAATATGGTTAATTTTTCAAGAACAGATTTAATTAACATATTGAAAACCTATTCAAACAACGGCTATCTCATCGGCTATCTCAACGGCTATCTCATCATGTAGCACAACAACTGTATAATGCGTGAGTTTCATCAACCTTTCATTATTAATTTCGATGTTATAACAGTAGATGTCAGAGTAGGTATGAGCACAAAAGCGTATTTTCGGAATTCCGAAAGTACACTAAATTGGAAATGCTCTGGGCAACTCCTGATTGGTCAGATGACCTGGTGTAACTAACTGTGACATAGCCTGATTTTCTGTAAATGGCTGGGAGAAATCCATGTGTTTATACTACCTCACAGAGAAGCGTGGCAACGTCATTTTGAATGTTCAGGGAAGTGACCAAATATGGTTCCTTGCCCTACAAAGGATTTTAAGTGTTTTCTTATTTGATGAGATTATGATGCCAAGAGGTCACATTACTCAATACACATAATTTACAATGATGGTCTACCGGTAATGTTTCATTTCAGGGAAAAGTGTATAAGATATTAACCCTGACAGCAGCAAGGTGTTTAACATCAATTGGTAGGCTAGTACCTTAAATTATGAGATACTGTACATACATACACAGAATGTATATTTATATAGTGGAAAAGTGTTATGTGCTAAAGCATATGTGCATTAGACTAAGAAACCTCTCCAACAATATTTTATAAAAAAAGGTATACAGTACAGTACAGTCATTAGGCTACAACCTTTTTAATACAGCATATAACATATAAAGGCTATATGAAAGGTGACTCAGTGCAGGAAAACCTTTACAGTGCTTCAGTTCTAATATTACAGTTATTTGTTATTCATTTATCATGAATATCACACCGTTACTGGGTAATGACAGGTAATAATAGAACTGACCTTTGGTACATTGCATTTGTGACCTGGGTTGTACTGATATCATTAAGATGGAGCAGTTAAAATGCCTATTGTAAATAAGTCAAATAGAGTATGTCCAATACATCTGCTATTTACAGCATTATGACACACTGTATTGACTTATACATTAATTGATATGATTGAATACCTAATATGACTATAATGAGTTGTCCATATTTAAAAAGGCTTCACAACTGAGCATGTCAAATGTCTGCTTCCATTCCATGTCCCATGCCCTTAGTGTTCTTACACTTAAGACACTTAAGACACTTAAGACACTTAACCCCAACCCCCCAGCCAACCTAAGTAGTTATATTGCCTAAATACAGTATATCATGCATTTAACAACATTGTAATAAAGCATTGTGAACAGGAGCTTCTGTACACTATAAAACCCTGTCTCCTCAGAGGAGGAGCTCCATCCCAGCTACTGGAACAACAAAGGGAAACAGGCTTTGCATGCTGCCCTCAGCATAAAGCCCAATATCCACAAAGCCAACAACATCATCCTTTTCCTGGGAGATGGTGAGTGTAATAGCTGTGTTAGATGATGTAGTAGTATTTAGTATCTTTAGAAAATGTGCAGTTGTACCTGAATTATAATTCATGAATTACGTTTGTTTATATGAAATGTACACCATAACACCTTAGGTGAATGTAACTGTGCAAGTTCAACAATGCCACAGATTCCTTATTAAGTCGTTCTACTGATATTGGCCATAAATGCACACGTTAACTCATAGTTGTACGGAGTTGTAATTCAATTCCATGTATGTATTCACAAACATATGCATATTCAACACTGATATCTTTCTCTGCTAGGCTGGTGTTACCATCATGAGCTACATTACATTACAGCATTACAACACTAGACCATATTCAGGAGATGCAACTTTATTTAACTCTATGAGATCAATTGTTTATTATTTACAAGCCTTTACATGTATTCATTGTTGTCAAAGTGTCATATTTTACCTACTTCTAAATTGTTATGTTTGGGAATTTGTATTGGCCTGCTCATGTTAGGTTTCCTATAGGCTGACATTGTAAATACCTCACCTCAAGTTCAATAAGGGTGTTTTATCACCGGTCACCAGATAGTACTTACACATACAGGATTGCAGCAACACTGAGAGCACAACAGCAACCTTGAGCTATGTTATCTGACACTAGTGTCTCCACGTGTTTGCAGGCATGGGCATAACTACAGTGACAGCAACACGGATCCTTAAAGGACAGATGGCGGGAAAGAATGGAGAGGAGACCAGTTTGGCCATGGATACTTTCCCATACCTGGCATTGTCTAAGGTCTGCCCACTGACCCACTGCTGTAAATAAGAAACGTGTGATACACACTAAATGTAAACGGTCTTATGTTTGATTATCGTGAATATACTGAAATGTGCAAGATACCGCAAGATCCTACATGTCCAAGAAACTTTGGACAAATGTTTTTCTTCCTGAGGTTTACATGTTGAGGATAATACATATGGAGCTCTGAAAATGAATGATTGCAATGCTGGAGAAAGACTTGATATTTGAACTCAAACTCAAAACAAAGACTCTATAGGGCCACTCACTTATATATTATATAAAATTATATAATATCCACACCCCAAATTTGACTAGTCAAGGTTGGACTAGTGTTCCGCACCACTTTGTTTGTGTTCCCATTTACAGAGCCTAGATAAACCATTTTCATTATACACAGAACATACAACTAATAGAGATATTCACTAGAATTAAACATAACACCTTTAAATTCAAATAACTAAATGTTCAAATTGAGTGACCTCAGAGCTATGGCTGAATGTGAGTAATCGTGATGGAGTGGCATTCATTTTTGCCGTTTCAAGTCAAAATAACAATGATTCTGTAACAATGAGAACTGCCATTGCCATTGATTTCTGCAGACATACAATGTAGACCAGCAGATGCCAGATAGTGCTGGCACAGCCACTGCCTACTTATGTGGCGTGAAAGCAAACTACGGCACTCTGGGTGTTAGTGCTGCAACCAAAAGAAACGACTGTGCTGCTGTAGCTGGCAATGAAGTGTTGTCGATTCTCCATCGTGCCAAGATGGAAGGTACTATAGGCCCATATCCACATAATGTATACACTAAATAACCCTTCATTTTGTGATAGGCGCTGCTAATTATTCTATTTGTTTTATGTGTGTGCAGTATTGTAGCACATTAAACAAATAGCCTACAGTGCTACTAGCACATAGGCTACTGTATTCACAGCTGGCTGCCTTCTGGCTAGTGCTTTCTGCTAGTGTTAATAAAAAGAGAAGTGCAACTAGTGACAGGGGTTACAAATTAGCATTACCCAGAATATCTCAATGTTTCATGTTATTGTAACATGTTACAATGCTTGTTATCCTAATGAACAAAAACATATACAGTATTACAGTGTATATATACAGTTACAGTACCTAACTTTATTATAGTCATTTATATGCTAAAGTTCTCCCCATAAACGGTCAATACATCACTACTTTGTGTCTTTCAGAGAAATCTGTGGGAATTGTAACCACCACCCGTGTTCAACATGCCTCTCCTGCTGCAACCTATTGTCACACTGCTAACAGAGACTGGTACTCTGATGCCGACCTCAGCACTGCAGCTGTGCAAAGTGGTTGCCGGGACATTGCCTACCAGCTTGTTCATAACACAGAAATAAATGTAAGGTTGGGACACCTGTGATAATTAACAGTTTGCACATATTTTAATGCTGATTTATAAAGGAAGACATGTATAAGGCAAATGTATAGATAGACTATAAACTAATTAAAAATGTAACAACAATAAACTGATGTGCATACCAGCAAACTAACTTTTACCTCTTTTATTATAGGTCATTCTTGGTGGAGGTCGTCACTACATGTTTTCTAATGTAACAAGTGACCCAGAATACCCAACTGAAAAAGGAGGTCGACTTGATGGGGTGGATCTTGTGGCTGAATGGCTCAAGAACAAAAAGGCAAATTCAAGCATTCACCACAATAAAGGATTTATAATGGCGTCAGGTCCGTTGGTCTGTAATTTAAGTGGGGTTGTCGCCGGTGCAGGCTGGCTGTGCACACATAAGAGGGGGAGCACAGAGTCAGATAGTGGCAACCCAAAGGGGCAAACCAAACAGCCGTTCCAGCGGTCAAATACTAATACTACTACTACTTTATAGACTATACCAACACTACTCGCTCAGGTGTTAGAGAGCAGCCGCCTGTCTACACGCTTGCTCTCATTTAACAGTCTGATGGTTGCCTCTTTTAACCTCTTGGATGGGCAGGGTTTATTGCCTTGATGAGTTGCACCTGGGGCTCCTCCACTGATAGCACCAGTCAGATTGCACCCTTCCCAGACCCGCCCTCTATATGGGCATGTCCCTTGACCTTGTGTGGCAGGTTACTCTCTAGAAATTGACAAAGAGTTTCTTTACTGTATACAGTAATATAATCTTTACTGTATACAGTATATGAGAACTACTATAAATACCCGACCATTATACATACTCTAGGTCTACTCTACACATCGTCATTGGCATTCAAATTCATTGGTGTTTTGCATCTTATTTCATATTTATTCGTAGAGGTAGATGATTATGCCAAAAGCGTATTTACACTTTTTTTTTTACAATCCAGTTATGTATTAATTGTCACCTTTATTAGTTAGTCAACATCCAAATGTGAAGCTGATCTGAAATTCTCAGTGTATAAAAGATAATTGGACCAGTTACTGGTTAGTGCAGATTATATACAACATGTTTAATTTACAACTCTAATGTAGGACTATCACATTAAAATTATTATTAGTTCTTTAGTTTTTCATGTTAATTATCTTAGTGAACACGGTTTACTGACACCTTTACAATCAATGCAACTTTCTTTCTCTTTACAGAATGCCAAATATGTGTGGAATAGAAAAGAATTGAATTCTGTCAATCCTGACAAGACTGACTTCCTGATGGGTAGTAAAATGTTTTAAATTATTGTTAAAACGGGGAAAAAAAATGTTTTCAGAAAAATATAAAATAGGATTTTTTCACTGCCATTAATGCAGATAAATATGCCCCCCATGCCAAGTTTATTATATGTTTATTATAAATTTAGCTATATTTTCATGATGTTCTAATGTGATACAGGTCAAATGTATTATATGACATCAATTGGATGATCTTTTCAATGTAGGTCTATTTGAGCCCAAAGACTGTCGTTATGAGCTGGATCGTGACCCATCCATGGACCCCTCCCTCACAGAGATGATGGAAAAAGCCATAAAGATTCTGAGCAAGAACCCCAAAGGATACTTTCTCTTTGTGGAAGATGAGTATCATTTTTCTGCAAGATATTTGCTCACCACATGAAACAAACAATTACATTCGCCTTATATTGTAACTATCAGGATTGCTGATATTCTAACTGATACACATGTCAGTAACGTGCTTGATATAAATTTGCTTGTTTAATAAATGTACAACAAGTTTTGTTCGCTAGTTGCTTTGTCCTCCATATTCTAAGGGGGAGAATTGATCACGGTCACCATGCTGGGAAGGCTAAGCGGTCCCTCTTTGAGGCTGTGGAGTTTGATCGTGCAATTGAACGAGCAGCAGAGCTGACCAGTGATTTGGACACCTTAACTGTGGTCACTGCTGATCACTCCCATGTATTTTCTTTTGGAGGACATTCGTACAGAGGAAACCCCGTTCTAGGTAACACACATACTGTACATACCTTTACACAGTATATTCTTATAGTAGGCTACAATGTAAAGGTCTCCAATATAAAGGTTTCCTTTTTTTTTTTTGCTTGTTTTGCTTTATGTCAGTGAGATATGACACAGTTAGACTGAAAATATAATAATCAGGCACACATGTTTACTTTGTTTAGGTCGCATTTGAAATGCAATTTTTGTTTTGTCCTACTATTTAAAGGTATTTCTCGTGATAAGGGCAGTGACAAAAAACAATTCACCACAGCTCTCTACGGAAATGGACTGGGATTCCAGATTGTCAATGGATCTCGTCCAGACCCGAATGAGTCAATTGCAGGTAATTGTGATCTACTGTTTGCTCAAAAGATGATGCAGTACTACCCTCTTGTGGTATAGCTTGAAATGAATATACTATAGTGGTGTATTAGAAAAATTATGCAAATGTATTCATCCACTCCTCCTTTTCTTTTCTTTCAGCGGGTAATGACTACCGCCAACAAGCAGCTGTTCCTAAAAGCTCTGAAACCCATGGATCAGAGGATGTGGCTATCTTTGCCAAGGGCCCCATGGCCCATCTCTTCCATGGAGTCCAGGAGCAAAGTTACATTGCCCACGCAATTGCTTATGCAGCTTGTATAGAACCATATAATGACTGCCTGCTTGAGATCAACCACTCTGTCTCCATCCACCCAAGCCTGCTAGTCATTCTAATGGGCATGCTTCCTGCCATTGTCTCTTTCCACTCTGTCTGCTACTAGTTACTTAGTTAGTTACTACTAAGTTAGTGTTATGTAAGTGGTTTAAGTCTGACTATTTAGCAAATTAATATACATTTGAAACTTCAATTAAGGTGGTAAATTGTCTGTTCTTCAAGCCTAGGCTTAAAGAACAGAAGATAGGGAAATCACATTCCAAGTGACTGCACTGTGTATAATAAAATAGGCTATATAAACAATAAATACAAATGCCTAATGTAGGCTCAAACGTTTTTATTATTATTATTATTATTATTATTATTATTATTATTATTAGTATTATGTTGTATTTGCTTCCCTCATTTCAACTGATTGCATTCAAATCAATGGCTTGAGCTGCATTCACATGATGGAACATGGTAGACCACATCAGCAAACACGTTTTGGACAGCAAAAGAGAAAAACAAATGATTATATATGTTGCCATGATGATGTCGCATTGTTTACAAATCCATCCATCCATCCATCTTCATCCGCTTATCCAGAGTCGGGACGCGGGGGCAGCAGCTCCAGCAGGGGACCCCAAACCTCCCTTTCCCGAGCCACATTGGAAAGCTCTGACTGGGGGAT
>JAODUK010005766.1:0-10067 GCA_027564635.1 Typhlichthys eigenmanni | reverse complement strand
AAAATGTACCGAACCGTGACTTCTGTACCTCGGTATGAACCGAACCGTGACTTTTGTGTACCGTTACACCCCTACTATACGTATATGCACATTTAAGTATTACATCAAGCAGAATATTCTAAATGTATTACATAGGAGAGTATCATAATAAATATCAATTGTTTCTGCCACAGACAAAAATAACTAACAAAACCACACATCTCCTTGAGCAGGGCAGCATCCCACCCCTCACCTGGAAGACAAGCTGGGCGATGAAGGTGAGCTTGTCACTTTCAAACAATCCTCTGGTGGTGTACTGGAACACAGAGTAGGTGATGCTGTCAATTAGGTTGGACACACGCTGGCTCAAATCCTCATCCGATATGGCATTCAGAACAGCCTTCTGGAACACCACACTGAACGCCTGTGGAACCACCAGTCCCCCTCAGTTAATGCAGAGCCATGATTCTCATATACATTCTCAAAAGGCTTCATAAGCCTAGGTCTGCCATCGTGTGTATCGAGTGTACGTTTGTTCTTGTCGCTCTGCCTATCTTCGCTCTGTGTATCTGACTCTCCTTAACTCTCCATACCCACTTTGATGAGAAAATATTTTATTTTTATTTTGGGGGAATCTAATACTGTACCTAACCAAAACAAGTTGGACTATCTGATTTAGTGCATTTTTTGAACAAAATGGTCGAATGCCTGTGAGAATAAGTTAGTTTCTCTTCCTCTTATCTACTACAAGGAGATAGCAATGTATACAAACCAGATGGGAATGTTTAGATGCCTGGACTGTGAATGACTGACTGAGAGGATAATATAACTTGAAAAAATATTTAAACATTACATGAAATCAGTGAGTTAGAAATTCATTGTATTCATTCTAATTTATTGACACTGTAGCAGCTATGCTACCAGCCAAGCCACTAAAGGCCATCGGACAAACACAGATTGTTATAAATTGAATAATATCTAATGTAGAGGTCACAGTTATAGATTTGGCTGACATGCTACCCTGAATGTGTCCCAACACCACTGTATTAATCACGGATGTTCCAAAACCAGATAGCACAAAAACGATGCTAGGCCAAAATCATGCCAACTTGGTCTTATGTTGTCCGAAGTGGAAAACCCAGTAATCAATCACATGAGTGTATCAACTCCCACAGAATCATCAACTTTTTTGGAGCTGAGAGCTGAGTAATATGAAGTGCTACTTGTTTGAAACGTCCTGAATAAAAAAGTTACATGATTCACCTTTAATGATTATATTATTAATAAATATTAATTATTAAAGAGACTGTCTGATCGCATGTTAGGCTACTGGTAATGATGACTGGTAATGGTCCATGGAGGATTGTATTAACTATAATCATGTTAATGTTGTCTGTGACAAGTAGCCTAACTGTTAAGATATTTAACATACTGTACGTAGGTCTATATCATTTACACTTTGCTAAGCACCTCTTAGTTTATGGTCCAATACTACGTTAGCACCATGGCTTCTTTAACCTTAAGCCCACACAGCATCAATCACACACACACATACATTCAGACAAATACCAGTGTGAGACCACCAATTTGGTTTCCTGAACCCTTTTTTAAATCCTGCTCTTGAGGAAAGTTCAGAAACTACTTGCAAAAAAAGATGCAAAAAAGATGCTAGGCCAAAATCATGCCAACTTGGTCTTATGTTGTCTGAAGTGGAAAACCCAGTAATCAATCACGAGTGTATCAACTCCCACAGAATCACCAACCTTTTTGGAGCTGAGAGCTGAGTAATATGAAGTGCTACTTCCTGAATAAGAAAGTTACATGATTCACCTTTAATGATTATATTATTAATAAATATGAATTATTAAAGAGACTGTCTGATCACATGAGGCTACTGGTAATGATGACTGGTAATGGTCCGTGGAGGATTGTATTAACTATAATCATGTTAATGTTGTCTGTGACAAGTAGCGTAACTGTTAAGAAATGTAACATACTGTACGTAGGTCTATATCATTTACACTTTGCTAAGCACCTCTTAGTTTATGGTCGAATACTACGTTAGCAACTGTAACTATGCGCGGAAACAATCCTGAAATGCAAGTTTGATAGCAGAGGTGTGTTCAAATTCGCAAACAATGGCGAACGTTTGTCAACACTTGTAAATGGTCTGAGCAGGTAGTTATGGCCAAACACACATGGACGCTGGACACAGGGTGACAGTTTAAATCTAACCATTTAAAATGTTTACACAAAACTTTATATTGTTATTTGCTAAAGCAAACTTGTTTTCCATCAACATTCGCCTCACTTCACAGAATTTGAATGCACCTCATATCAAAGTTTAGAGGGGAGTGTCGTACTTTCAGCTTTGCCGAAGCCAACAACACGAGGATAAATATCAGAGTAAACACACACAAGAGCAGGACATTAATCAACCGGAGGTTCCGAACCAGCTCGATATTTATAGTAGACCATATCGTAGGCCTATTCATTATTATCTTATTTTATTTCCTGTTGTGCCTCATCATGAGAGAAAGTACATCAAGACCACGATGTGTGTGAGCAATATCCTCAAGCACTATAAACAACAGGCTAGAATCACCCAAAGAAATCTGCAGTCGCTTTCCCTTATGGCAAAAGAAAGCAAACCTGTCAGATATCTGGAGTTTAGTGACTTTTTCTAGGATTTAAGCATGACAAAGGCCCATCTACAGTAAGACACAAGCCCAGTTCTCTATCCTTATTTTGCTGTTGTGAATATTGTAAAATAAACCAGCTGTAACGCTGTGACTGATAAAGGAGAACAGGCGAACAAACACACGGATGCCGGGAGAGCAACGAGCCACATGGATCAGCATTTAATAGAACAAAACTTATCTTAACACAGGCAATAAAGCATAACTAACGGAAACAAAGGACTAGACTAACGTTACGTAACTTCCGAATACAAACAATAACCCTCCTCGTCCCCCGAGAGTCACCAGCCTAGGCCTGGGCGATAAATCTAATTAATCTGATTAATAGTTTTTGTTTTTTAACGATTTGAAAAATTACTAAATCGCAAAATCGAGATAAATGCTTTCACTACAAATTAACATCTTGGGTCACGCCGACGAGCGGCGCTCCCCCTGCTGTTCTTTTTCACGGGTGTGCAGAACCCACGCTGGTTGCTTTTTCATTTGCACCTGTGTGTGGGTTATATTAAGTTGGAGAAGTCTTTTGGTTTCTGTCAGAGCCATGTGGAAGACATGTAGCAGCATTTTCAGTACAAAAGGCCAGCCCTCTGACTTATTTATGTATGTAACTACTTAGAGTAGTTACATACTGTAGCCTACATGTTTTAAAATATGTGCCGAAAGTCCTGCTAGCGCATTGCGCTAATCATCTAGCATTAACCACGATTTCTTACCTTTTTAAACTTTCGTTTGTCTAATATCTGTTATGCTATTATGTTCATGATATAGATTGGGATTAACCACACTTGTGATATGTACTGTAGCCATTTCGATTATATTTGTAGATATTAGTTGCATTAGTTTAAGCCTTGTATAGGCCATGTAACACTATGGCTAGGCTGTTACACTAGGGCTAGGCTACTGACACTGGCCTCTATCTGGTGTTGGTTGGCTGCCCACTGCTTCCTTGAGGGATGGGTTAAATGCAGTGAATTCATTTCGCTACATGTACAGTATGTGTATGTGAAAATAAACGCTCCTTTACTGTTATAATAGCTCTGTAATTGGCTCTGTATAGTTATATTGGTTTACACATATTATTAGGCTATGTTATTCCAATTCACTGTATAGGATACACCACCTATTGTAGAAATTGTAGTCTAGTATTAAAGTCTGCATATTTCTCCTATCAAACTATAACCACAGTGAGCGGTGTTCGCCACTTTGTTTATGTTCCTATTTACAGAGCAAAGGCTGTGTAGAAGTAGGATATCAGATTATTGTTTTAGCATGAAGAGAGATCGGTAAAATAGCGAAATGTGAGGAGTTACTGTATTTGTGGAATTTGACAAAAAGTGAATTAGCTTACAATAGCTGACTATACTGTAAATTAGAAACAGTAACAAGTTAAGGAATCGATCTCAAAGTCCTTCATCAATGATTTAAAAATAAAATGTCTCTACTCTGTCATGAGCCTAACCAAGAAGTATAATATAAATGCCACCCACAGTTTTTGAACAGCACCACCTAGAGTTTTTAAAAATTGAAAATGTAATATCTCAGGAAGTGTACAGATCAGATTTACTTTTTGGCCATTGGACCATTCCAAAGTTCCTTTCTCTGATTTTTGATTGTCGAAAACGTTACTTAGCAACCGGCTATCGATGTTGACGAAGCTGCCAAACAGGAAGTAGACATATCTTCGCCACACTTCAACCGATTGGCATGAAGCTTGAGCCTAAATAAGAATATAATCAATACTACCCACCGTCTTTGAACAGCGCCACCTAGAGTTTTCGAAACTTACAAATGGAATATCTCAGGAAGTGTACATCAGATTTACTTATAACTTGAGGACCCTTCAGACCTATGTACCTTTGACCGTGGCTTACTATCAGCCCCGCCTACAACACGATCAAAAATTGCCATTGAGGAAGTGACGCTATATCTTCGACACGCCTCATGCGATTTGACATGAAACTTGACATAACAGCTACACTACATCCAACACACCATGTGACATAACAATGCCTCTAGACAGATGTTCCGCCATTTAGAATTTTATAGAAAAATGTATTTTTCTATTTTCTCTCTCAAATATTGTCTGGTCTTTGTGAAAATGTCTATGTCAAGCCTCAACTTTCGTGGATTTTAGAACTTTTAAACGGTTGCGTACTGACAGGCTTTCGAAGTCGGTGGTGAAGCCTCATAACAGGAAGTGGAGGTATCGCTGCTCCACTTTGACCGATTCAAACCAAACTTAAGTTGGCGGGGGTCCTCCTAGGCTGGCTGGCGGTTCTCTTGCCGCTGGCGTGTGTCTTTCGTGCCTCTGATGCCTCTGATTAGGCCAGGCCCGTTCATGGCTGCTTGCAGCTATATTTATTATTATTATTATTATTATGAGCCCATATTTAAAGTTCATGAGATCAACATCAAATTGTGCTCAACATAATCTGCACACGGTAAAAAATATTTATAGCCACACACATTCTTCTTTAACTATTCTATAACTTTAGTAAAACCCCTGAGACTTACCTAAATATAGGTCCACACATTGCTATTTAGAATTACATATTGTAAATGTGTTTATTTTTCAGACCAGCATTGTTACAGTTTAACATGAATCTATTTCAACAACGTTTGGTGTTAGGTCCATACCTTAAGAGAAAACTGATACATTGGGTGGATCTTATTGAGGTCGTTCATGATGAAGTACAATAGAGAGGCACGAGCAGCAGCTGGCCGGTAGTACTCCCGAGCCTCATTGATTTGGACCTCTGTCACCATGGCTTCTTTAACCTTAAGCCCACACAGCATCAATCACACACACACATCCATTCAGTCAAATACCAGTGAGAGACCACCAATTTGGTTTCCTGAACCCTTTTTTAAATCCTGCTCTTGAGGAAAGTTCAGAAACTACTTAGATTGAGCTTCCATGCAGATTTTGATTTTGATTTTCAGATCTGTTTTTAATAAAAGGAAAAAATAACAAGACCATTACCCTTAATGAGATTCAAACTTAAGGTTAATTTTGTGAAAACATGATCAAAAATCAAGAATTTCCCTTAATAAGTTAAATTGTTTAAAAAAATAAGACCTGCAGGGCTCCAGACTGCAACTAATTAGTTGCATTTTTTTAAACCCTTTTTAGAGACAGTGTTACTAAATAGTAAAACTAGGTGCACCAGTGCGACTTGCAAATATGTTTGCGTTAAATTATTATTACCGCCGATGCTTCAAGAAGTCTCAGATCTGCAGAGCTGTCTGCTTCCTGCATTCAAATGAACGGTTGTCCACTTTCTCCTCTGTAACGTCAGTATTACCGCAGGGGTGATGCTTCTTCTCCCCGTTCAGTTCTACTTTGGATAAGTAAAGTCCGTCTTTCAGCCTTGCAGCCATCACTACATCCAACTTTCTCCAGTTACACACCGGACTTTCTGTCAACTATCGGTATTAATTTAATCTGTTAAATTTTGTGAATTTGTGAGGGACATTATTGTAGTTATGTCCTCAGTGTTTTTTTATTTGTTTTATTCAATTCTGTTAATTGCCAATCGCGTCATTCATCATTCAGTGTTCTCGTTTGTCTGCGCATGTAATCACCTCATTACAATGACCAACTTTATTTATTTTAATAATATTGTGATTCAATAATGTTCCAGCTAACATTAGCTAGGTATGCTAGCGATAAAATATTTTAATGTTCTTATGGTTGTGCGGTCAAACATTTGATGTTTCTCTATGAACTTTCCAATAATAAAAATAGAATAGAGAAAAAAAGTGCTCTCAGCCAAGCTGCAAACTTTTCTACTGAATCTATAGGAGGTGGCTATACAGTGCCCTCTGCAAGTAGTGGCATTACTATGTGCTATTATAAAATTTAAAGTCGTGTAATTTAATGATATGTTTTTAAAATAGGCCTACCTATTGATATGAACTCAAAATGCTGGTGTAGGCACATGGGAACTAGCCTGGTGTAATAAGACCGAAAATGTATTTTGTGAAGGTCTGGCAACGCTCCCATTGGAATGTGTTAACAGTTGTTTCCTTCTGCTGGGCGTAGACATCTGACCTATGATTATTATTGGACAGCGTTTAAACAATAGACATTACTAAAACCGTTTTGATCACCTCATCTAGCTCTACCACCATTTCAAACATACTTGACGTCATCCCACTAACCCACTGTGATTGGTCCGCCAGCAGGGTGGCTGTGAAAACATCAATGCTTACAAGGTTTCCAGACTATAGAATCTCATTAGAAAAATTATCTGAGAGCAATTGTCGGGCGGAGCCAGGCTACATGATCACCACGCAGGTGCAACTACCCTTCCCCGCCTCCACTGCTGAAAAGATCTGACCTAGAGGAAACACTGAAAAATATGAATGAGCTGCGTTGCGTCGATTAGTGGTGCGCCTAACTTTTGTGCTGGTGCTTCTAAAAATTTCAGTAAGAAGCACCAGTGCTACTAGTGGAAAAAGATAGTCTGGAGCCCTGGACCTGCCAAAAAATTTGTGCAATATGTAGTACATTTACTATAAAGCATCAAAACAATGTGACATCTGTCATCAATCTACAAAGCTATGGTTTATATCCAATGTAGCACAATTTGTAACTATTGAAATAAATGAATACAATATGCATATAACATTTATAAAACCTCTTTTGAAAAACATGTTATTATAGATGGTTTTTAGAATATATATGGAGACACTAGAGACTTAAAGAGACTATGTTAAAGCCTTGATACATTGTTTTATAATGGGGTGGTGCACCAGACATTATCAGGATAGAATGGAGCAGAACCTTCTCCTCTATATCAGCGGCAGTGCGTTTGGTTGTCTCCAGGTTTTCCACAAGCTTTGTGTCTCCCAGGAAGTTCCCTGAAGCAGAGGACAGGCGGGACAGAAGGTTGTCTTCCAGTGCCTTCAGTGTGATCTTAAAGCCGTTCTGCTGCGTGGTCAGTGCTGACTAAAACCCATGCGCGTGCACACACACACACATACACATGTATAAATGGAAGCACACACAAACACCTTCCTGGTTCAACATGGCTTCAATGTTCTTGCCACCCCCTGCTCTCCTCTCCCTACCTTGAGTTCTTCCAGGTCAGGTCTCTCCATGCAGACAACGGCCGCCAGCAGCTGGTCCTCAAGGCCATCCCTGGTGACAGTGAAGTTCACAAGGGTGCACTGAGCCTGCAGCTCTGGCTGATAATGGGGGCTGGCCAGCTTAGTGTGCAGGATAAGGCGGAAGCTGTGGTTGTATTCACACTCCTTATCTCCAATCTTTATGTACCTATTGACGAGGAAGGTGTCATCTGTCTGTACTGATGGTAAAATTGTCCTCCTTCTGGATAGTTATTACTTTATTGATTACTGAACCTGGATGGGAAAGTGTAAAGGGGATAGTGTGGGGCTTGTTGGAGCTTCTTACCTGCCCTTTTTGATGGTTTCTCGACCCAGCAAGGGCCCTAGAACTGGATCCACCGTCTCCTCCAGGTTCTCTATAAGAACTACCTCGCCAGCACTCAGCGCTCTCTCTATGACATCCAGGTAACTATCAGAAACAACAAATACACAGGCATCTGTTTGTATAGAGCCAAAACCACACCCACGGCCAAGTTGGGCATGGAATATATCTATCCATCCATTATCTTGACCGCTTCTCCATTATATTTGTGGTGGCAACCATCAGAGCAGCCCAGGTCTGCAGCAACATCCACCAGTCCCCAGTCACCCAAACCACTTTAACTGGCTACTCTCAATGCGGAGGAGCAGCGTCTTTACTTTGTAAAGACCTCCACCCCAACTTTTGTGCCCAAAGGGTGAACTCTTGACCGTCCTCTGTTAAAATGTATTCCTGGTTGGTAAAATGTATTCCTGTGTTAACGAAAATATGCTCCCCAAAATGGCTAAATGTGCTGTATTGCCTTATCGAGTTAATCAAGTTTAGAGGTTTAATACAAATGGAATTTAATGGTGATGGTAAAAATCTGCTCTCTTACGATCTCCTCTTATGGAGAAGCGAGAAATCACCTCCTGTATTGTTAAAGATTGTGTAAAGCAAATGCAGAGATTTACTTGGAAATCCTATATGTTAGAAATCCATTCCTTTAAGCATGTAAGAACACTGTTAACTAGGTAGTATTGTATTGTAGAGTTAGACTGTTAAACTCTATATCATCATTTCTCTGTTCAGGATTTTTTGGGAGGACCAGAAATGGGGACAATATATGTAGTTGGTCCCAAGATTTGCATACCCCTCCCCATTGCACCACGAGGATATAAAAGCGAAGAGAGAGTTCAAATCAGCTCAGTATTTATTCCGCTACATGTTATTAGCCTACTAAATTGACTGTCCTTCAACAGCCTACAACTCCATAGCTAAATCACCTACTGTCCTTTAACAGCCTACAGTCTGATAGCTATGCCTTCATTGCAGAAATAAGCACACAATGTGGTTGAGAGTCAATGTGCATTATTTGAAATCTACTGGTTTAGTAGCCTAGCCTACCTGCTAACACCCGGCTACCAAATCCAGTCGACATTCTTGTTTCAAAAGAAAATATAAACCACATAACCAAACGAAAAAATCCAATCAAACTGGATTGGTAGGCTGGATTTACTTGACAAGAACAGCAGCTCACGGCATCTGTAGGTGTAATGCCAAAAAGTGATCTGCTAAAAACTGAGCTGCTAAAAAGTGGTCTAGCTGTTAAAAACTGATTTCTGCCCCCATAGTTTCACTTATTTGAAACGTAATTTTATACACTTGCCGACTTTTTTTTTTTTATCCAAATTTGGCTGGGTGGTTAATATTACCTTTTTCTGTGGTGTGACAAACTCAAAACACAAATGTATGCCTGCTTTACACAATCTTTAGGTTTAGTATAGCCAGAAGTATGCCTTATCTGGTCTCGTTATGTTCAGAATCGGTCCAGGAATAGTGTAATAAACCCGTAATGTGAATAATATCAAGTAGGATGTTTTTATTGAATAACATAAAGTCATGAACGGCCAGTGTGCGTCTCACACACGGACCCCCCATCCTCCTCTCGCTACCTCTGTACAAAAGGCTGTGAGATTATTGGGATAGGCACTGTGCATAGTTAAGTTAAGATTGTAACAAGACATGTTAAGCTTGCTACCGAAAACATGACGAAAATATGGTAAGTTTGCAACCGAAAACATGTTAGCATTAGCAGTACTGCTAATGCTAACGTAGTGCTAATGTAGCATAATTATTACTAATATTGATGTGCTACTTATTTATTGCAAGACATAATTGTGGTAATCATATCAGAGGTTGTCATTGTAGAAAATTGTACTTTATATTTTAGATATTCTATTTCAGATATATATTAGCTCTTATAAGGGCTTAAGAGAGTGCCATGTTATTGCTTA
>JAODUK010005765.1:0-10067 GCA_027564635.1 Typhlichthys eigenmanni | reverse complement strand
TCCTTCGCGTCGAAAGGAGCCAGTTGAGGTGGTACGGGCATCTGGTAAGGATGCCCCCTGGGCGCCTCCCTTGGGAAGTGTTCATATATACATATAAGTGTGTGTGTGTATGTATGTATATATGTGTGTGTGTATGTGTATATATATATATATATATATAAATAAATAATGTGTATATAAGAATTGATGGAAAAAACCTCCGTGATGTCACCCATAGCTTTTCTCAAGAACGTATTTGAACGCTGTGCTGACTCTGGCCGTCGCCACCATTGCAGTACCTCCCCCAACCATGCCCCCCTATTCATTATAACAGGAAAAATGCATGGCTAATCAATTTTAAACTGAGTTATAAACAAAATTTACCCCCCGTACAGTTGGCATGAATGGGGAGAGTAGATATAGAGACCAAAACTGTTTTTTGGACCAGGCTGTAAACATTTTAACATTGTAGTCTATGGGGATTGACTCCCTTTTGCAGCCAACCTCAAGCGACCATTCAATGAACTGCAGGGTTTGGCACTTCCGTGTTGTATTCATTTCTCTGCACAAGAGGTTCCCGCTTGGTAAACCCCTGAAGGGTTGGGTACCGAAATCCGGTGCCAATATGGATACCGATCATATACCTATAGCTGTATGCCGGTGCACCAGCAAGTTTGCGTTGCAAAAGACGTTATCGCGTACCTTTTTTATTCTTTTAATCTAGAGACTGTGGATACTGTATTGCTGTCATGGTAAACTACCTACAGAAGACGCACGTCTGCGGGGTTGTCAATTCTATTTTGTGCCAGAGGAATATGCCAAGTTACTCGACATTCACACATTGAGCGTCAATATCTTTTAAAATAAAAACGCGCAGAGCAAATCTGTTTGCATAGGCCAAATATTGTTCATCTGGGCAATATAGGCAAAGTTACATGGCTTATTATCAATAAGTCCTGTTAAACTGATGTTGCCTTGTAAAAGTGTAAACATGACAAATGCCAGTGCTGGCGGCTTAGAAACAGTCAACAAATTACTGTGAATCATAATAATTTGAACAATGAACAAATGACTAATAACCGGTTCCGGCACAGTTTAGAAACCGGAACTGATTTAAAAGTATCGATTTGGAACCGGAATTGTAAAAAACTCAAACGACACCCAACCATAGTTACATATACCCTTTTTACACTGAAGCCGTGACTCGGGTAAAAACCCATGTACGCCAAAAGGGATAATACTGCTAGCTTTAAAGCTATTAACATGCCAGTTAATATTAGGTTTGGATCAAATGTGCCTGTTTAAAGTGGAACATGGTATTGTAAATATTTTTTGATAGAATGTATTGTATTTGTTTATATTCACATACTCTTAATTAACATTTGCAGCCCCTGTAATGTCAGCAAATTCATACTGGGGACTGTCTGCGGTGGCCATTGCCCCTCCACTCCCCATAGAGATCCCTGCTCCACCGCTCCCACCAGCCCCAGTCCAGCCACCACTGCCCTTATGCCAGCCACCCGTGGAGCCATTGGGGACCAAGATTCTGCTGCCAGACAAGACCAAGAAGCCCAAGAAGGACAAGGTGGGCATTGCAGGGCTCTAGACTAACTTGTTCCGCTAGTAGCACTGGTGTGCCTTACTGAAAATGTTTGGAGCACCAGCACAAATGTTAGGCGCACCACTATTTGACACAACGCAGCTCATTCATATTTTTCACTGTTTTCGTCATTTAAGTCATGTTTTCAGCAGTGGAGGGGGTAAGGTTGTTGCACCTGGGTGGTGCTCGTGTAGCCTGGCTCCGCCCGACAATTGCTTTCAGATAAATTTTCTAAGAATAGATTATAAAGTCTGTAAACCCTGTTTTCATAGCCACCCTGCTGGTGGACCAATCACGGTGGGTTAGTAAGATTACATCAAGCGTGTTTTGAAATGGTGGTAGAGCTAGATGAGATTATCAAAAACAGTTGTAGCAACGCCTACTGGTTAAACGCTGTCCAATAGTAATCATAGGTCAGATGTCTCTACGCCCAGTAGAAGGAAACCACTGTTAACACATCCCAATGGAGAGTTTGCAGAGCTTCACAAAGTGAATTTTAGGTCTGGTTACACCAGGCTAGTCCTTGTGTGCCTACACCATATATAACTATATAATTACACCGGCATTCTGAGTTCATATCAATAGGTAGGCCTATTTTTAAAACATGAATTTAAATTACAGGACTTTAAATGTTAGTATTTATTCATTTATAGCCTAATGCCTATTTGGCCCACTCTAGAGAGGTCACTGTAAATAGCCTACTAGATTTTGTTGAAAAGTTTACAGCCTGGCTGAGAGCACTTTTTGTCTCCCTTTTATATTTTTGATTGAAAATCTCAGAGAAACTCGCCCAGATGTGACACATTGATGCTTAGTTGCACAATGCTGCTGCCAGGTTAATCGTCTGAAGTCTTGCATCAAATGTTTGACAGTGCAACAATGACATTAAAATATTTTTGCCACCAGAACAACTAAGGCATTTAAAAACTTCAAGGTATAATAAAAAGCCCCTCACTGAGTTCGCTAATGTTACCTCTAGCATTCCTAGCTAACGTTAGCTTGAACATTATTGAATCACAATATTATTCAATCATTATTGTTGATCATTGTAACAAGGTGATTACAAGCACAGACGAAAGAATGAGCACTGAACAAGGAGCAAAACAAATGTGCACGGATACGTGATTGGCAGTTAACAGCATAATGATTTAAAAAAAAAAAAAAAAAACACTGAAGACATAAGTACAATAATATCCAACAACGTGTCCCTCGCAAACCCATATTACCCACACAACTTAACAAGTGAAATGAATACCAGTGGTTCACTGTTAAGTCTGGTGTGTAACTGGAGAGCGTTTGATGTGGTGACTGCTACAACGGTGAAAGCCGGAGTTTAGTTATCCAAAGTAGAACTCAACGGCTATACAAACGTTACAGCCAAGAGGATAAAGCTGACAACCGTTCATTTGAATGCAGTAAGCGGACAGCTCCACAGATTTGAGACTTCATAAGAATATTTGCAAGACGCACTGGTGCGCCTAGTTATCATAGTTAGTCGCACTGTCTGTATAAAATTAATCAAAAATGTGTCTCAGCTTTTGTATAGAGGAACGCGAGTTGGCTATGTTTGAAGACTTAAACCTTTTAGTGAGAATAAGAAACCTGGCAAACAAACTTTCCTAGTTATTTCCCTCCTGTCCTCCACAGTCGAAGAAGGGCAACAAGACCAAAATGCCCTCTCTGGTAAAGAAGTGGCAGAGTATTCAGAAAGAGCTGGATGAGGAAGAGAAGAGCAGTTCCAGTGATGAAGACAGGGATCAGCTTAACAAGAGGACCATTGAGGAGTGGAAGCAACAGCAGCTGCTTACGTAAGGCATTCTGGATAAGATCTCCAGCAAGACAGCTCACAAGACCTTTGTTGTTCCACCAAGAAATGAATTAAAGCTTTAAAAAAATCATAAATGATCAATTGCTTTATCTCGATCGTTTATAGATTTTTATGTTATAGTATTTTCTTGAGTAACTTTACATATGAATGTTCTAACTTGGTCATATCTCTTTGTTCTTTCATTTCACCCTCAGAGGAAAAGCGGTCAAGAATGCCAACTTTGAAGCACTCCCTGTAGACTGGCGGGAAAGAGTGAAGAAGAGAAAGCTGAATAACACGTAACGTCCACCCAAAGCCCAAGTGTTTTTTTTTGTTTTTTTTTGTTTTTCTTCCCTGAAATTCACTCCCACCTACCACATGTTCACATGGTTTTCCCCAGAATGCAGGACATTGTTTGGTGGACTACAATGAATGTTTCTCACTAAAATGAAAACCATCAAGTTGTCTGTGATATACTGTAATTGACCAGTAGTGAAGATTGAATGTTTTTTTTCTAATTTTATACTGACTATAAATCTCTGGTGTTTACAATTGCATTTTGTAGCCTGTAAATTGACATCTTACCAGACTGCTTCTCTGTACTCTGGTAGCAAAAAAAAGGTCTGTGATGTATTTGTTGAAATGAATACTAGAGTTTCTTCAGCAGTGTTGATTTGTCATCTCATTTGTATGTCTTTCCCAGAATTATTGCATTAACATTTTTAAATTGCAACATTTCTGTAGGTGAATAATACTTTTAGATTCAGTCCACACTTTGTGGCAGTCATCTGCAGCACCCAGCCCCCCACCCACAATGTATTATTATCTATAACCTTGAAATACATAAGGTGGTTGCAGCCTTAGTTAAGTTAGTCCAGGGTCAGAATGGCATGGTTAGTCACTAATGTGCCAAATACTGGATATGACCTATATAATTTATTTGGGATAGGCATGGTTTTATGAACACTTTTAGAGCTTTGTAAATGGCATGTCGATTAGTAAGCAATGTTTTAGGGAGCCAAGGGAATGTCACTCAAATTGTATATTTGTAAAAAAGTTATTAAAATGTTTTTCGTAAACGTTGTCATTTATTTTAAGGAAGTAAAGGGATATGCTGTTCAGAATGCCATACACTATGTTATGTGGCTGTCATGTTCATGAAAACGTTAGTGTTTGATACAGGCGTTTTACGTTGGGACTGCCAACGACGTTCGTCATTACATGACCCCGACGGTAGATGCATTCAATAGGCTACGACTACGTGATTGTGTAAAAGTAACACTTTTGCATAACCAACTAATACCTGATCAACCGTCGACCATAGTCTGCATAATATATTCGTAATATGTGTAATTAATAACTATATGTCTGTAATGTGTATTAGAAAATAAATCATGGCATTGCAATTTAGACGTGAATTCTATGGTAACCATAAAGTGTTTACGGGATCGGTTGCTTGGTGACGTTCTACAAATATTTCTGTTTGCAGTTGATTTATTTTGTAGTAGCACGATCGTTAAAGAAAAAAGTATGTGGGGGTGGGTCGATTTGTGATTAAGATGCGAGAAGCGTGTATGTAAAGAGTGTCTCAGCGTTTGCCTTTGCAAACTAGGGCTACCGTAGAGGGCTTTCCCGTGCCAAAGACTAGCGTATTTAAGACGCAGCCCAGTATATAAAAATAAACATGTTCGATGCACATGTTTTGTCTTTGGTGAGTATTGATGATATGCTACCAACTATTCAGACTGCCAAAAAAAAAACAACATTAACATTAATCTAGTTAATGTGCTATTTGATGTGAAGGAGAATGCTCTCGAGGGACTCGTATTGAATCAACGATTTATTCAACACTGCACAGGTGAGTTGCGAAACGTCGGGTTTAAACCCCAAATACGGTACCGGTATATGTATGACTATATAATCTGACATTAGCAATATGATTAGGCTGCTTGACAGCTGTGCTGATGACACCAGTGGAAAGGAGTTTAGAAAGTTGTAAAGGAAGGCAAAATGTTGCACATACAGTAGCCTATGTAGGCCTATGCTACAGATATGCAAAAGGATATCGATTTACTAATGCAAGGTATTCCCTCCCAGGCCTTCCAAAGCTCCCACACTTGAGGGATGTTTGCCAGCAGAACAATCCTGACATCAATGACACAATTGAGGAGAAATTAAAGGCAAGAGAACAATGTAAGACAATCACACCTATACTTATTAGATCATGTCACTTTTGGGATGAATAAAGTACTGTATACTGCATTATCTAATCTAAATCACAATGTATGTTAAGCACAAACAAACACATCTCAAACTATGTTTAAGATATAGCCAACCAAATATAATCAATGCAATCAGGTTCATCGTCAATTGATTGCCACAAAAATAAAATGTGATTAAATTCATTCGATGAGTTATTTGGAATGAGATGATAAACAAATGTGTGCCTCGATCAGTTCTACTTGTGGAATAATGGCAGGTAGGTAACAGCAGCAGTGATACTTGATGCATGTTCCTCTCCAGTGTCTCTACAAATCAGACAGGTGCTGAAGACCACACAGTTGGAGTTGGACTTTGACCAGGACCAATGCATTCTTAAACTCAGAGAGCCTCTAGGCTGTACCACCCCCTGCCTCTTCCAAGACATTCGCTGGCCTCTAGAGTGTGAGGTCATTGACGACGTCATCGAGCATACCGGTGTGTCACTGATGCCGACAACATGGCGACCCACTAAACGTTGCTCAATGTCCCTTGGCCTGTGCTTTGTTACACATGGACTGTTGTTGTGTTGCAGAGTGGGACCCACCAGAGCCAGAGCCATTCTACAAGCCCACAGAATGTGAGAAAGCATACATGCCGGTTGGAGAGGAGAAGGGGACTGTTGTATACTGCATAGACCCTGGTAACCTGCTAATTAATAGATCATTGTTGTTAAACCCAGCAACTATCTCTCTCTATCTCTAAGTAAATGTTTTTTTTTTTTTATTTGTTTATATATTTTGATACATTTATGATTTGTATCTCATTCTTCCTGTTAAGCCACGAAGACCCCCTACTTCACTTCTTCCTGTGTCGGAGGCAGCAAGGGGTATGTTAGGACCACCTCTGACTCCAGCAGTCAGAGTGAAAACATGCTTCACTTTGAATCGCGATTTGAGAGTGGGAACCTGCAAATGGCCAAACAAGTGTGAGTTTCTGTATATTGATGTCTCAATATGCAGCGTGTAGATCGTCCGTCCATATTTCTTTCTTTATTATTTTCTTCATTTGTTTTTAGTCTTTTTTTTAAGTCATTGACTACCATTGCTGTTCACCTATATGTAGGGACATCCACGACTATGAGCTCACACTGAACACAGATCGCTACACGAGCAAGCATGTGCAGTGGTTCTACTTCAGAGTGAGAAACATGAAGCTCGGAGTGACTTACCGCTTCACGGTCGTCAATCTGAGCAAAGGACACAGCCTGTATTCCCTGGGCATGAAGCCGCTCCTCTACTCTGAGAGGGCTTCTCAGGAGAGCAGCGTTGGGTGGCACCACTTCGGCACCAACATAAAATACTACCGTAGCAACCCGGTGGGTGAGGATGTTCAGTCCCTGCTAGCGTTCTGCTTTTGATTACAATCAAGGTGCCAGGGAGATGTTACCACAGATCATCAGTTAGTCAGTTAGTTGAAACCGTTGTGCCGACATTTTGGAATGCTCTGCCCTCACCACTATTGCGGCATCTGCTGAGTCCTTTAAACAGCATCTTAATTCAATGCATAATAAATCAAATTTCTATGAAAATATTTTTGTGAAATATATGAAGTGTCATTTACTTTTGTATAAAGAGGTACGGCATATATCTATCATAAAGTACCATACATTGACTGCATATTTCCTCTATAAACAATACAGCTGGGTGTTATCAGTGTCTTCCCCAAGATGGTCTACTTATTGGATAAAGCTGTGTGCGTGCATGTTGGCTAATGGGGAAAGTAATGCGTGCTGTATTTCAAACTAGTAACATGCTGGCTCTTATCCCTGTAACCAGGCTAAAGAACAAGACAGTGGCGGTGGTGGCAGACGCTTGTATTGCCTCAGCTGGACGTTCCAGTTCCCACATGAGTCAGACACCTGCTATGTGGCCCACTGCTACCCTTACACCTACTCCCACCTACAGCGCTACCTCAGCAGTGTCAACTCTAACCCAGCAGTGTCCGCATACTGTCGTGTTCAGCATCTGTGCCGCAGCCTGGCTGGGAACCCCGTGTACCTGTTGACCATCACGTCGCCGGGCAGGATGGAGGGGAAGAAGGCGGTGGTGATGACAGCCAGGGTGCACCCCGGAGAGACCAACAGCTCCTGGGTGATGCAGGGAATACTGGACTTCCTGCTCGAGGACTCGGACGACGCCAAGTTACTCCGAGACACGTTTGTCTTTAAGGTGATGTCTAAGACAGTCCACTGTCTTAAGACATTCCTTAAAAGGGATGTCTATATAATATTTAATAACAATCATTGAAATCAGCCTAATGTACTAAATATCAATTTCTTCTGTATCTGAAAACTAGTAGCTACACATTTGTTTCAGTTTTCTCTGGTTTACAGGTGGTGCCGATGCTGAACCCAGATGGTGTGATTGTGGGGAATTACCGTTGTTCACTGGCCGGCAGAGATCTCAATCGAAAGTACAAAACTGTGCTGAGAGATTCCTACCCCTGCATCTGGCACGCCCGTGACATGGTGAAAAGGTGACATAAGTCAGCAGACGGGCGGCCTCTTTTTTACATTAAAGGCTTATTAACGGCCTGCTCCAACATTATGGAGCGGGCCGTGTTTTTAAAAGCGCCATGGGCGTCAAAAGTAAACGCTGCCGCAGGCGCTTTTTTTAGCAGCTCTGGGCTTCTTCTGCAGTTGAGAAAAGTTCAACTCCTCAGAAGAAAACGCCCTACGTCATCCGCTTTTTTTTACAGTTGACCAATCACAAGTGCGTAGTGACACCTGGTGTTTCCCAGAACAACCATAACATACATGAAAAATGCCCAGACTAGCGCTTTTAATCAAAGAAAGAAGTTATGTCTGAACGCGGCCTTGAATAGCTGCCCTGGACGATTTGGCCAATGCATGTAAAGCAGCGATCAGCTTATCTGTCAGCTGGCTGAGATAAGCTTGGCTAAGCTTGACTTTGTGACCTGCCCTGAACTGATGCTTGTGTTCAATGAATGCGTTTAGTTACAAATGGAACCTAAAGAAATGGACTGGGCTGTGACATATTGTAGCCCCTCATTTGAATTCCTGACTGGTATTCTATGTTTTCTCCAGGCTGCTGGCTGACAGGGACGTGGCGCTCTACTGTGACTTGCATGGACACAGCCGTAAAAACAATGTCTTCATGTACGGCTGTAACAACAGCATGGTTGGCTTGCTGGAGCTGCAGGAGAGAGTCTTCCCACTCATGATGAGCAAGAATGCCTATGACAAGGTAAACCATGTTTGATGACCTTCAGGTACACGAGATCAAGAAGTCAATTCATTTGACCTCTTTAAAGCAATGAATATGGCATGCATTACAATTAATATTGGTGATCTTAAATGTTAAACCACGTAGACTCACATAAGTTGGAAAGTCATCTTTTATCCTATGGGTACATATTGATGGACCTGCCTCGCGAGTGGCATCTATGACATAATGGGAAGAGATGGGATAAAAGTTTATTGCATTACAGTAGATATCTTCAGATATTTTATGGAATGTGATCATATGAAAATGTGCCGCCAGTCTTATTCACATTCCTTCAAGAAAATGTGTATATTGAAACTATATATATTCTATAAAGTTGTTCGGCCATTTATTTTTCCTTTTATAACCTTTGCTTGTTTCATATTTGCTTCAGTAATTTTACTGCATATTTTAATATTTTGAATAAGCTATGACATATTTTAACAACGTGAAGGTACTTTTATTGTCACATACAGTACATGTTGTGAAATTCATCATCGGCATTTAACCCGTCTGTCAGTGGAGCAGTATGTATTCACCGTCGTTTCAAACTGACACAGTAGGGCGGGTCATACTCAGGTGCTAACATGAATTTGAAGGAAATCCTAACATGAGGCGTGTCTAAAATATGTATTTTTTTTATGGGGAATTCAAATATGAGTTTAGTTTTTGGATAGAATGATTCTAACCTACATCATTTTTGTTATTTGTAAAATGCCAAATTTACACGTTTGAAACACTTAGTGTACAGTAGTACCATATATAAAGGAAATCATTAATATTTACATAGACAAATGAAATGTACATATTTATTAACTAATGAACTGTATGAAAAAGATAAATTTACAAGGAACAATCTGACTTTCTGAACTTTGCCAGGTTGCACAAGTCCGTCTTTGATTCATTCTTAGCCTCCTGCTGGTCTCCTGAGCCCTGATCCCTCCATCCCTCTTTTCTTGTGAAAAGTCACCTCAGTCACCATTTTAACAACCCTCTCAATACTTTGCGTGTGGCAAGGCCAGTTGAGAACCTCCATAGGGGTGTTGATTAAGTGTTTCACCTCTGAGGTGCTTAGAGAACAGGTGAGAGGTGGCTCTGACACACCCTCTGACCAGCTGACCAGGTTACCAATGCTGGAAGCATCACAATTGATGTCAGGTGTCCTTCTGGTTCTGACAGAGGAGTCCCCCAGCTG
>JAODUK010005764.1:0-10068 GCA_027564635.1 Typhlichthys eigenmanni | reverse complement strand
AGGTGTCTGATTGGAGGATATAAGGTACAGGAGGTGTCTGATTGGAGGATATAAGGTACAGGAGGTGTCTGATTGGAGGATATAAGGTACAGGAGGTGTATGATTGGAGGATATAAGGTACAGCAGGTGTCTGATTGGAGGATATAAGGTACAGGAGGTGTCTGACAGACAGATTTTATAGTATAGTGTGTTTGTGTATGTGTCATATAGTGTCTGCGTTTGTGTGTGTCGTGTGCGCATGCATAAGTGTGCATGTACGTGTGCGTGTGTGTGTGTGCATGTGTGTGTGTGTGTGTGTGGGTACCAGCTGTTGAGAGTCTGCATCTCTCACCAGTAATTAAGACTCAGGCATGGACGCCCTGAGAGATAGAGATCACATGGTCACTTGCCCTAGTTCTTCTCTCTCTCTCTCTCTCTCTCTCTCTCTCTCTCTCTCTCTCTCTCTCTCTCTCTCTCTCTCTGACACACACACACACGTCTATATATCCATAACAGTGTTACATTTTACATTTACATTTACTGCATTTGGCAAACGCTTTTATCCAAAGCGACTTAGATGTAGTACATTTGTCAGTAGTTGGACAGGTCGTATACCAGCAATTATAAGTGTTAATTGTAATCTATGTATTATAAGGATAGATTATAATGCCTCTGATTGGTTGGAGGTTCTGTATGAATTCTCAGACTGAAAGCAACACAACATTTCACAAAGACACCTACAATGGAGGATTATGGGAGATGTAGTTCACATAGGTCCTGTGCTAAGAGTCTAATTAAATGATTGATATTTGGCAGTTTATTAAACTTTCATGGCCATACATTAGCAGGACTGACTAGTGGGGGGGGTGAAGACACAGTTGACCTTGTTAGAACAACACACACACACACCACATGTCAAGAAACAGAGGAGAGAGACATGAAATCACATCATAAACCAGATTAGGACTGTCCTTGTTTTAACACATTTACAATTCAGTCTTGTTGTGTAAGTAAGCCCAGCCCAGTATGTTATGTAATTTCTATTAAATACCATGATTCTAAAGGATTTTCCATATTATTCTTTAAGAAATATACAAAAGGAACTGTCCTAAAGAAAGGAATAATAACCTAAAATAGCACCTGTTGACACTTGTGCCAATGTGATATGCAGCACTAGGGTTAGGGTTACCTAGGCTAGGCTAAGTTATAGTGAGCTAGGCTAGGTTCTCTACAGTGTGATATGCATGACTAGGGTTAGGGTGAGCTAGGCTAGTTTAGAGTTAGCTAGGCTATCTACGGTGTGATATGCAGCATTAGGGTTAGGGTGAGCTAGGCTAGTTTAGAGTTAGCTAGGCTATCTATGGTGTGATATGCATGACTAGGGTTAGGGTGAGCTAGGCTAGTTTAGAGTTAGCTAGGCTATCTATGGTGTGATATGCAGCACTAGGGTTAGGGTTAGCTAGGCTAGGGTTAGGGTTAGCTAGACTAGGTTCTCTACGGTGTGATATGCAGCATTAAGTTTAGCTAGACTAGGTTAGGTTATGGTGAACTAGGCTATGTTAGGGTTAGCTATGCTAGGTTTGGGGTAAGATAGGGTTAGGGTTAGGGGTTAGGGTTAGGTGCGTTGAACACCAAATGACACTTCTAAGATGCGGCTATGGCGCACTATGCGACTAGCTAGACTGTACAGCCAGCTCTGGAGCCGTGTGTGGTTCAACAAGGGATCCCATGTTGGCGTGTTCAGGACAGATACTGTCAGATAGAGATAGTATAGGTACTGTAGGAAGTGTTGGGCAGGCTTGGTGGGTAATAAACCCAGGACCTTCAGACTGAGTCAACCAGCCAAACCACAAGATTACATTGATTTAAACTTGACTCCTCAATTATTATGCTAATGCTATTGCTAACACCTCTTCCTTCAATGCCATAGGGTGCTCTTTAAAAAGCTCCGCCCCCACACTTGGACATTACATTGACAAATTTAGGTCTATGATTGTTTGTGGTGCAGTCTGCACCACTTTCTTTGGCCATGAGGAGATATTCTCTCTGACGTTACAATGGGTGACCCCACCTGGAACGTACTGGGACAGTAGCGCGGGTTGCAATGCTTCTGAGAGGATCATTCAGGAAGTAAACATGCAGGATGGATCTGGAGTTAATGCAACACAACTGAACAACATTCTGATTATGTAAATTGTGATAATTATGTCAGAGTGTCGAATGATAAAAGCTCTTTACACTGCTAATGGACACTTTTACTGTTTGTTCTAAACTGACACACTAATTATTATTTACACATAATTACTATTTACACATCAGTATAAGTCATATCACGGCTGCAGCTGCCTTCTTTTCACACGCATGGACTGGAACAAGTGTCTCCATGTAGATACACAGTGAGCTGATGTGAGGTGACTGGTCCAACACAGAGGACAGCGCCACCTTTAGTTTGCGTTAGTTAACACTCCTGTTGCAGAGGGACTGTGGGTCAGAGCCATGTAAAGAGAGTCACTCCATCTCCGTTCACTATAAAGGACCGTTTTTTTCACAGCAATGGCGGATCGTGGAGCCTAAAAATAGTTCCCATAAGCCTAAATACTAAAAAATCCTATGAATCCTATTTTAAATGTAAATCAGTGCATTTATTGAATACTAATTACCAAAAAAATGTAGTTATTTATCTGTATGTATATATCTATTGCCCACCAAGCACTTCCTGGAACTATTTTGCCATAGGTTTATCCTCGTGTGACTGTTGACAATTTTGAACTTCCATTAGCGTAACTCTGTTATTTACATGGCTCTGGTGCACTCCACAACTCACAGTGAATGAGAAATGGCACACTGGTACAAAATAAATAACACATGAGAAACAAATATGTTAATTATTAGTTTACTGTAAAATACACACCCAAAGGATAGTCTGCTGCTGCATTCATATGGGGCTGCTATCTAGGGTTAGGGTTAGAATACGAGGAATGGTCTGCTATTATAAACTTGACCGCCATAGGCTTTTCCTCTGACTTGGACGTCACGCCCACGCCACGTGCATAGTAACGCCCTTATATCCTGTTCACAGTGAATGGTGCCGTGGATTGGCTTAAAAAGATAGAAACGTGAATGCAACAATACCTTGATTAAGGCTTGCATGGCGGAGCTGAACTTAAGTGTGGAGCTAGTTTTAAACAAGCTACGTAGGGTTGAGATGGTACTTCCAACAATAGCATATGAAGACAAATAATTAAATTCTAGCTGAATAACACATTATTTCTCTCTCTGCATGTCTTATCATGTCTCTGTAACTATGGCGATGTCTCAACACCTTCCTTGCTCCCTGTGGTCTCCAAGGAGACGCATGTGTATATATAGAGGTAGAACATGCCTCTCTCTCTTCCCCTCTTCATTTCTTTCTCTCTCGCCCTTTCTCACGCCGAAGAGAACTATAATATATAGAAATGACAGCGTTTAACTTAACAAGTCACTGGGTTTTAAACTCTTACGATGACCAAGCGCTGCATCATTAACACACACACACACGCACACGCACACACACAGTTGATAAACAGCCTAATAGTACATAAAATAATCTTAGTTTTTAAAGCAGGTAGTCCTTTCATTGTTGTACCGGTAGCTGTCGTTTTAGCCTAGCTAGAGTACCGTATAGCCTATAGCCTAGCTAGAGTACCGTACAGCCTATAGCCTAGCTAGAGTACCGTACAGCCTATAGCCTATATTTCTAAGCTAAAATGTTTCTCGCGGCAGAGGAAAAGCATCTGCATGGTCGAGACGCATAAGACTTATGCCAGAAACGCTTAATTATGCTCAGGCACTGTCAAATGAATTACATAATAACGTAGAAGAATAATTGTGCCTTTGCTAGACTTCATTCAATAGTAGTAGTATAGTAGTAATACAATAGTAGTAGTATAGTAGTAGTAATACAATAGTAGTAGTATAGCGATATGCCCACATTAAAATGACTTGTTTGGCACTACACTGAACAGCGTTATGTCCACCCGTAACAGGCTTATGAGTATATGGACAAGCATTGTTGTGACGGTTTTCACATAATTTAGGAGACTAATCTTTATAACCAGGGATGTTTTTATAGACTATAGGCTACACAAAACATCCAAAGACCACAAAAAACAAATGATTTAAACGCCAAATATATATATCACACATTGGTGAGTTTACTACTCACTCACTACTAGTTTACTACTCACTCACTACTACTAATCAATAAAAATGTTCCCCTTCTTAAGTTGTATACAGCATTTAACTATCGTAGAAATATAATCTTACTGAATCTGATGGGTTCCTCTTCTCTCAACAAAACAGCACACCGAAATGCATTATGTTCTACATTGATCGATGTAGAGTACCTCACCTGTACGCTACTTTTGGAGTGCCTCACGGTGCATTTCTAGTGCACTATTATTGAACAGAAATTTCAGCTGGGATTTCGCACACTACAAAATGGCTGGTTCACTATATAGTACACTATATATTCACTATATAGAGAACCAAATGTACACTTGTTCACTATATAGTGAACCAAACCATTTCGAACACAGCCCAGGACTTACAAAGGTACACTTGGTCCCTCACTCAGCTCATTGAGTACGTATTTGCTTTTTTCAAAGTTGTGTAGTGGGTGGAGTCAGGCTCAGAGCTGGGCTGCAAATTTACACTTTAAAAATGTTTACTTTATTGATCATGTTTATTAAATGTACATTTGTCATATCAGTAGATTGAATAGGTCACTAAATTAAGTTTTTGGCTACAGCTGATTAAGCACTCTTCATCCACTGTTATTAAAGGGTTTAACGTTTTAACTTGTTAAAACAGATAAGCACTTCTAATGGTAAATCAGGTTTGATTGTTAAAATGGATTCTAATTTTAAAGTAGGTTCTAAATTTAAAACAGCCTGGCTAATAATTGGGTGTGTCTGGCTATCACTCCTTCAGAGGTCGCCCGGGCGGTGCTAAGAGCTGTTTCTCACATGATCACATCTGAGGGCGGCTTTTATGGAAACTCTGTGATGCTTGCTGTCTACATGTGTTGCTGTGCTGAGTCATCAGCCGGCCATCAGCTCTGCTCACACATACCTGGCCGACCAGGGCCAGATAGGAGCCTGACGCCGTCACAGACCATAACTCCCAGCAGCACAGCGTCGAGCCACAGCCCGCAGGAATTCTGGGAGATTTATGTCCCGTGGTTGCTTCACGTGGAGCGGAGGGAGTGATGTATTGCAGCGGCAACGCCACACCACTTGCACATACATCAAGACAGCCCCCCACCCCAGTGCACGCACACACACACACACAATCACGCACGCGTGCACACACGGACACATGCAGCACACACACGTACACACACACAAGTACAACTGTGAATAATCTATTCCAACAGTTGCATTCTTTGTGACTTCTGAAAAGTTTTGTTTGACTTCATGTTGCTGTACAAACAATTTGTTTTCAGGCAGTGTGGACGTCATGTACTTTAGCAAGCACAATGTAGACACAAGCATTCAGTAGTCAGATGACTCATCTCAGAATTATGACTTTATTCTCAGAATTATGACTTTATTCTCAGAATTGTACAACTTTACAATAAGACTACCCTTGTAAAAGGTTTATTAATGGTTTATAATTCATTTACTAATTAGGTTATGAACAATTTATAAATCATTAATTATCTGTTAACACATTAGATGAATAGGGACAATGGTGGCCTGTTGCTTGCCAAATAGTGATCTCACATTTGTAGCTTTACTGCTAAGGCTCAGATTGGGCACTGATTTACGTATTTACACATTTATGTATGATACTTATATCAACAGAATTAATTTTACCACTAGATGGTGCTAATCACTTTGTTTGATTAGGTATTTAATTTTTTTTAGAAAATTATAAGATCTATACAAGCTTTTGTCAATAACTGGGTTATAACTAAGTGGGTTGGTTTATATGTATTACAGTAGGCTACATATGTGTTTGTTTAGATTTATATTTAGAAAGCAAAGTTTAGGTCAAGCCTGATGTTTCCTTATATATAAAATAATTATTTCCAGTCTTCCTCTCAGTGAGAAATAAAACAATAATGTAACAATGTTATCAATTCAGTACACTGCTGGGGGTAAACTCTCACATTAAGTATCCCTTCAGTGTGTAACAAACAGTCTGGGGGTATCCCTTCAGTGTGTAACAAACATGTAGTCTGTGTTAATGACAGCTTCTGTGTGTTAATATGTTATAGGTTATAAGTTTGGACAATAGTGTGAGTTGTTATAGTGTGTGAAGATTTGAGAAATAGTGAGTTGTTTCAGGAATTGTGTCTAAGCAATCGAGAAAAACAAATCACAAAATTGTGACTTTATTCTCAGATTTTTGACTTTAAAGCTTTAATCTCAGAATTCTGACATTTAAGAAATATAGGCTACAATTTGTTTGATGAGAAAAGGCTGATTCACTGCTGTGAATTTCCTACATGACATTGCTCATTTTACATATTACACCCGGTGCAAAGTTGGAACACGTGTTTTTTATAGTTTCAGACCGACACAGTTGTCATTTTCCTATCCAGCGCCCAGGTTGTTTAAATAGCAAATGCCCATTTGAGCACCTGTGGTGTCTAATGCATTGCTATCTTGAGGCAGCGGAATGTGACCAGGAATGACCAGCAGGAACCTGGTATGAAGTCAAAGGGGCAGTGCGTTACTAATTAAGTGATTAGATGATTAATCAACCAATCAGACTGCTGCTTGGTTTAATTGCCAGAATCCTCACGAACACAAAGTCAACGGATCACTCCTATTACACACACACACACACACACACCCTTCTCCTGCCATATACTCCCTCCTGATCTCTCTGCTCCTCCTCTACAAGACTTCTCGTCACCCCCCCATTCCACCTCTCCACCATGGGGGCGCGGGCCTTCAGCTGCTCTGCCCCCAGACTCTGGAACACTTCCCCTCACATTCAACATGCCACCACGGTCATCTTGTTTGCTAAACTCCTCAAACCCACCTCTTCAAGGTTGTCTATGACATTTGACCCTTTGTTCCACTCTCACCTGACTGTTTCATTTTATTTTGTTTATTTTGTATATATTTCTCAGATCAAATGTTTATTACTATAGTATGTATATTTCAGCCAACTGTTGTATATCTATGTATTTGCAATGTAAGATGTCCTTGAGTGTTTAGAAAGGCGTCCCAAATAAAATGTATTATTATTATTATTATTATTATTATTATTTAACACCCTATTGCCTTGAATAGGCCTTTTTTCACGCTGCCATTTTGGAAAGCAGCTGTGAGAAAAGGTACTTCTGGTCAGCGATGCTACCGATGGAGAAGACAGGACGTGTGGTTGCATGTGTTGTGCTATAAGCACCACAGCTACCAGGAACCAGGTCTGCACTATAACTGTTGTGACACACACAACTAAGTGAACGGAAGCTCTAACGGTGACCTTTTCTGGAGCCACAATCCTTCACCAGTCCATACAACATGTGGTTGATTGGCATGTCAGCCTCCAGCTCCTCTCTGTCTTTACTGCAGACCTTCATCCATTGATTTCTGGTCTGAAGAGAAGGCAGGGGCAGTGAGGTAGATAGCCGTGGTCGTAGCGTGTTCTGGTGGCAAGGTGTGTGTGTCATGTATCTCTGGTAAACCTACTTCTCTATAGACACATAGTGACAGAGGCTAGCTGGCTTTACCCTTTAGCGCACCTGGTTCCAATGGAGAGAATTCGTCTGTAGTCCATGCAGGACAGGTCAGATGCCACACAGCTGACCAGACCGTATGTTAGCCTGTAGTTAAACTGAAATGAAATGATCAGTATGTGTATGTGTATCCTAAACACTGGGGTAGGTTAACCAAACCAGCACGCAAACACACCTTCGATCATGTGTGTACTAAATAAACAATAGGCTATATTTAGGAGTCTAACTAGCAAATCTATATTCTCCTGCAGTCCAAAACACATGGAAATGTGTTAAATATAGCATTTTCTTTTATGTTAGAGCACAACACCACTTCTTGGACAATGCCATACTCCTAGTTGACGCTGCTGGAAAAAAACGCCATCTTTACATGAAAAAGGCCTATGAGTGGGCAGTGTGAGATACGGTAAGAAGAAGAAGAAGAAGAAGAGTAGTGCCTGCATTTGCCAGCTGCCTCTGTGTGTGAGAGAGGACAGGGAGAGAGAGACAAATGGCTATCTATGTTAAGCCTCTTATTGCTAGCTCATATGTTCCTGCCTCTGGCCTTACATGTAAGACCAGACAGACCTGAGGGGTGATTTTCATCTGGATCAGCAAATAGAGACATAATCTGAAGGAGAGATTAAACACTGGTATCGCCTCAGATCACTTGGAACTGAGGAACAGAGGTTCCAGGGACCTGGCACCCCAACCTAACCCTAACCCTAGGTTCCAGGGACCTGGCACCCCAACCTAACCCTAACCCTAGGTTCCAGGGACCTGGCACCCCAACCTAACCCTAACCCTAGGTTCCAGAGACCTGGCACCCCAACCTAACCCTAACCCTAGGTTCCAGAGACCTGGCACCCCATCCTAAGGTAGGGTTAGGGTTAGGGTTAGAACATCACTAAACCTCCAACACGTCACTAAACCACCAAAACATCACTAAACCACCAACACATCACTAAACCACCAGAACATCACTAAACCACCAACACATCACTAAACCACCAGAACACACAATTGTATCACCTATCACCACATTAGTTAGGTTAGTGATCAATAACGTTACGGGATGGTGAAATGGAGACAGGATAAACATTACAAACATTACTACATTTAATTAACATCGCTTTTGAATATTGTCTTCTGGAACTACCTGAACTTTCTATGATATAATTACTTAACGTTTGGTAAATAGTCATGTTTTTATAAATGTGTATTAATATCTTTGTTACTTGACATAGTGTTGTTACTTGTTACTTACAATAATTGTATCTATTTATAGTTGTTTTGGTAATGTGATTGGATATTTACAAGAGTGTGGTCTATTCCACTGTAAAACTCTCTCACACACACACACACACACACACACACACACACACACACACACACACACACACACAGTGTGAATATAAAGCAGGCTTCATGTGAGGAATTGATCCATAAATCAACACAACTGACGCCAAAATCCAGCGATATTCTGCTTTTTCTGGAAAGATTAATGTGAGTTTGGATGTTCAGTTAGAGGGCTTCACGCACGCACACACACACATATGCATGCACGCACACACATACGCACACATACATGCACACACACACACACTCACATAAATGCATGCACACACACACATAAATGCACACACACACACGCACACACACATGCATGCACGCAAACACACACACACACACACACACAGACACACAAACCCCCACAGCTCCATTAACAACCAACACAAGTTCCTCCATCCCACATTTAACTGACAAATGACTGCCTGTTCCCTCTCCCTCTCTCCCTCTCTCCCTTGCTTCTCCCCTGTTGTCCCAGTATCCTCCCCCTCTCTTCTCTCTCTCTTCTCCCTCTCTCCCTCTCTTCTCCCCTGTCAGGAGGGGGAGATGGGAGCAGGGGAATAAGAGGGGGTGTCTCTACTGAGTGTCTTCACGAGAAGAAATGGGGTAAGATGTTTGTTCATCAAAGAGGCGCCCTGAACACATTGAGGACGTTTCTCGTTCTCAACATGTGAGGAGGTCGTCAGCATGAAGCCAGGTGACGCGCTTCTTCTCTCGCTAAGGCAGGGACAGAGCTAAAAGCTCTTGATGTCTAGTCTACCATGACCTGTTAGCCTGTTAGCCTGGGCGTGTCTAGCCCTCTTTGACCTGTTAGCCTGTTAGCCTGGGCGTGTCTAGCCTACCTTGACCTGTTAGCCTGTTAGCCTGTTAGCCTGGGCGTGTCTAGCCCTCCTTGACCTGTTAGCCTGTTAGCCTGTTAGCCTGGGCGTGTCTAGCCCTCTTTGACCTATTAGCCTGTTAGCCTGTTAGCCTGGGCGTGTCTAGCCCTCCTTGACCTGTTAGCCTGATAGTCTGTTAGCCTGGGC
>JAODUK010005763.1:0-10069 GCA_027564635.1 Typhlichthys eigenmanni | reverse complement strand
CCGAAAGAGACTCAAGACACATCTCTTCACAATCCACCTTGGTACCTTGACAAGTGACCTCGCCACCTCTTAGCACTAAGTAAGGCTACGTTCAGACTGCAGTCATTATTGCTCAAATCCGATTTTTTTGTTTTGCTGTTCACATTACCTGTTACATGTGGCACGTATCAGATTCTAGTGTGACCTGATTATGGTTCTGAAGTGACCTGCATGCACAAATGAACAAGATGTCATATGTGGCTATAAATAAAAGTAAACAAAGCCAGCCATATACTGTCATTTTATAAGTTGACGTGAGGTGGAAGCCAGCACATACATATGTACAGAAGAAAGCCCAATAGCCTACTGTTGTAGACTACTAAAGCTTGTTTAACACTCACATGGAATATTTTCTCCGCCAGGCATGATGCACTTTGCCCACAGACTGCCATTGGATTTCATCTGACTTTCTGAATTTATCGCGTGCAATGATACGTTCAGCAACAGTCAGTCATAAGGCTATTGATCAACTTGTGAAGCAAGGAGGCGGAATTAAAAACCATGCAAAATGTTTTCTTTTAATTTGTGTATTTCTGCTTCTACAATTTAGGCTACTGTATTTCCATTGTCTGCTCCACGAGGCAGCAAATATAGTCTACGCCTCGTGTGCTCTATCCACACTCATTTAACAGAGGATGATGATCTGCTCCGCATAGTATTGTGTGTAATGGTTATGTGTAATGGTTTTATCACAAAATCGGTGAGATAATAGGTGCGGTCACAGACTACAACATGAAATTATATCCAATGAAAGCTGTCCAAGCCGTTATATTTAATTTTCTTTAGCATGATGCTGAGTAGTGACCACGTGGTGCACGTTGAGCAAAGATAAGTCCACAACACGTCTCGGTGCCCTCTCGGGGATCCACATACATTCTGGAGCCGGGTTTCAAAGTCTGTACGAAACGTGCAGGAATGAGGTTTTGTGTCACTGGTTCTGGAATATGCTCATGATCTGGTAATCGGTTATTACACGGGTGGGGTTAAAAGACAAGTTTTTTTTTTTTTTTAAATACATACTGACCTGCGGTTAATAGTCGGGAAATTACAGTATTGACATAATCGAGTTTTAAGATGTAAACCAAATGCCATTCAGAGATGACGACAGTTTTGCCGATATGACAGACGAAAATGCGAACACTGGAGTTTTTCTCTCTTTATTTGAGTATACTTTGCGAAAAGATAATCATCTGGCTGAAGTAACCAAATCCATTCCTCGAAATGCAACATACACCAGCCATGACGTGCAAAACGAGGTGATCGAAATGATGAGCTCCATACTGAGCAAAGAAATTGTGAGAGATCGGGGACTCGTGGTACACCTTTAAATTTGACAGAACACGCGACCCTGGTCTAGAAAACATTTCAATAGTGCATTACATTGATACAAATTATAAAGTATGTGAATGCTTATTAGTCATGTCTAAAGCCGAAAAAGGGGATGTGGATACTCTAATAATAACTGATACATTGACAAAGGTTGGACTCTGAAAAGATATTAAGTCAGGTTTATGATGGTGCATCCCTCATGCAAAAATGGAGGAGTGCAGAAACTCCTCAAGGATAAACTTGACACCAGTTAAATTTAGTTATTATTCATGCCATGTCATGAATATTTTTTTCCAATGAAAGTAGCTAGCACCAGCTCCAAAAGTTCCTAGAAGTCGCCAGATGACGTAATCCGATAATTTTGCATATTGATGACGTCATCGCATATTCATTTGAAACTCTACTACAACACAGCTATATCCTCCTGCCGGCCCCCCACACACATACAAACAAGCTACTGACATGGCATATCACTACTACTTGTGCCATACTAACATGGCACAAGATGAGAGGGAGATAATCCAGCGCTGTTGGACTGCGATTACTCTAAACAGCATATGAGAATACATTACTAAATTATCTATATTTTCTTTTTAGAAATAAAGCCGCCAAGAAGGTCTAAAAAGCTGCAAAACCTAGCGATGAAGTCGCCAAGTTGGCAACACTGGTCGAAAAGTTTAGGAGGTTTAGGAGGCAATCTGCTTTACCAAATCTTTAGAAAACCCAAAATATTAATTCACTATAACGGCCAAACTTTAAAATGTCTGTTGGATCAGCGGTGGACAGGTCATTTGGTGACAGTGTCAAATCATTATTGACAATTTTGAGGATATTTTAACTGAAGTGGAGAGATCAAGAGCCTTTGGAGCAGTCGTGCGCATCAAATCCATGGGTCTCGTTCACGCATTTACACAGCTGAGCTTCAAGTTCATAGCTCACCTGATCCATAGAGTTTTATCTCTGTTACAGCCCCCTAACCGCATGCTACAAGCGTTAACAGTGCGCCGGAATGCATTGGACAACATCGCAATGCGACAGAATTCTGCGCGTTATGGAACATAACATTGACCAGCGGTCAAAAACAACGCAACCACAACAACTAGACCAAGTAAGAGAAAACACGACCAGAACCAAACCAAAACAAAATAAATGAAAAATCTGAACTGGAGAGGTTGTTTTATAGTGTTTTGATGAGCGCAACAGCCATCTCTTTGGTGCACTGACTGCCTTGGACCCGGAAGCCGACAGAGAGAACTTTATGGATATCGTTAAAAAACCTCTACTGGAGCTAACAGGTACTAAACTAGTCAAATCAGAGTATACCATGGCCCGCCCGTTCCTTTCTAACAAACTCAATGAAAGTGAACGGCCTTCGGGCGATGGAAAATGGACATTGAGCAACATGTTAAACCAGATTCAGTGGTGCCCTGATAGCAATGTCCGTTGTGCTTACTGCGATGAAAAATACAGTGAACCTGGGTGCATCAACAGCTATGTGCGAAAATTCATTTTCCATGCTCAAAAACATTCATTATGAACATCGGCGGAGCATGCTTCACAAACAGAAAGCCCACCTCATCAAACTTGCCTTTGAGAAAGACCTTACCAGGAGATTCAGATGTAGGTGATTCTGATGTGTCTCTGCTCCATCACACCTGATTCTAATGAATGAGTTGTAATCAGTCTTCCGCAGAGACTGATAACGACCCATGAATTTGAGTCAGGTGTGTTGGAGCAGAGAAACATCTAAAAACCTACAGGGCAGTGGCCCTCCAGGACCAGGATTGGGCACCCCTGCTTTAGACCATGCATTTAGATTGTTAAAATAGGGCCCTATATGAGATGTTGGTAACTGGATGAAAGGACATGTAATACATAGGGTAAAAAAAGATAATTATATTCTGGAGACAGCAGCCATGGATACCCATAATGCAGTTGCAGTAGATATGGATGAAATTGAAGGAGAACAGAAGAGAATTGAGGGAAATTATTTGCTTGCTTGAATATATTAAAATAAGAGATAGTGTTAAATAGAAGGGAAAATTCAATCTATTCCCACAATAGTTGGATACCAGTATTGTATGAAGGAGGCAAACAGAGTTGTAGGTACCCAGGGTTGTTGAGTGTAGTACTGAGGCATTTGACTCTGTTGCAAGAGATGGTCTGTGGGAGCTCCTTCCAGTGCCTGAGAGAGGGTGAATGGTGGAGGGAATAAAACAGCAGTTAGGGTCTCTTAACAAGTTTGGCTGGGCCCCCATCAGAGTTGCTAAATGAAAGGTCATGTTAACCCATGCATCTTTGACACACTCACCGTGACTTGGAAGGGACTATTAGGGATGTGCTCTCCTCCAAAGCGGACACAGATGACATACTCGCCAGGCTGCGGTGCTGTGTAGAAGATGTCAAACGTGCCATCTTCATTCTCCACAACATCCACATCGAGCTCCACTCCCTCCGGTGTGCACACGCTGCATGTCACTTTGCCTTTCCCAGCAGCCTTAGCATCTACCGTGATCACAGTCTGCTCTCCCATCTGGATGGTGGGACCAATGCCAGCCCCTACAAAGAGGACAGGCAAAGAGATTCACAGTCTGTATCTATTAGGCAATCGGGTTAATTGAGAACCTGCGGCATATAGGACATGCCCCATTTTACAACCTGGTGCAGAATAACATAACATTGCCATTCGTATTAGCCATAGTAAATCATGTCAATTAGTTATACACAGACCTTGTTTGGGCAACTGACACAATCTCCTTTTTGGAGTTTCGTGCCAAACTCTCCTGGGGAAAATGCTATTGGCTAGTATTTTAATGCATGCAAAATGATGCAAACACTCATCAATAACAAATACAGTAAATACTTTCACAAGTAAATAGACTTATACAATATCCCCACTGTTTACATGCACATTCCACAACCATGAGACAAATAACTATATTATTACTAGTTAAATAGACATTGCTACCACATTTAATTTAATACATACTTGAAGCTAAACGCCATTCCACCATGCTATTCACCTACTGTTAGTCCATTAGTTTGTCCAGTCAGTACAGAGAGAAGAGCAACAAAGAGAAAACAGGAAAGGATGAGGTCAGAGAGAAGAAATTGAATAAAAGGGGGAAGGAGAAGCGACATAGCTTCACTACTGTACAAATGTCAATAGGCTTACCCAGGCCGTGACCGCCGATTGAGACTGAGGAAGGACGGTGAGAAGCAGAGGTGTGGGGGGGGAAAAAGTGACAAATAAAAGACAGTCAGGTGGTGTGTAAGTAGCGGTGATGAAGAGGCAATAACTTTGCTCCAAAAGTAGAGTCCAAATCAAACGAGGGTCGGTATCAAAGCAGGGCAAGAGTGTGTGTGGAGTGTATACAACAGACTGGGGTTGGTACAATGGCCAGCTTGGTACAATGGTCACTGTATGTGGAGAAAGGGATCATTAAAAAGCAACACAACGTGTGCACAGAACACAATGCAAAGTATATTGTCACATTGCGTTGTGTAGCCCCACTATCTGACCAAAATGTAAGATTATATTTTTTACCAGGGATTTTGTGCAGTCCACTAAGTGCACCCATGCCCCCAAAAAAACACAAGTTCTTGAATTGAGTTGTACAGGTGCATCTCAATAAATTGGAATATTGTGGAAAAGTTAAGACATTTCGCTAATTCAATTGACAAAGTGAAACTCATATTGTGGATTAATTACACGTGAAATATCCTGTATTTGTTTTGATTTTCTCAAGAAGATGATGAGAGACACAAGAACCAACAATGCAGACAATGCAGGCACCTCTGCTGAGGTACAGCCTTATTTCAAAATGGAATAAAACATTTAATTGTAGTTTTTTTTTTAATGTATTTGCAAGAATTACAAACAAGCGTTTGTCACAAAGCCTCAGAATAATTTTGAATGTGTCCGAGTAGCAACTGAACTTTCCAATCAGCGTTGTGTTTATAGCTATACAAGCATGGTTTTCCAATTAGATTGTGTTTATAGCTATACGAGTGTGGTTTAGGTGTGCCGACCATTGTGCCGACCGCGAATACGATCAGATGGTTCATCCAATCAACTGCCAAGTATTTGTACGTATTTTTAAGTACAGCCATTCACAAACAGTTTCAATGTACGGCTCCCCAGATGGACTTGTGACAACAATTCCTCTGGCATGTCAGGTAAATGCAGCTCCATCCAGGTAAATTTACCTCTGAAGCCTAAATTTACCTCTGAAGCCTGTTCATACAGTACATGCCATGGTAATGCCGGCATAGTAAGCCTACAATAGCCTGGGCAGTCCAACAGAGGGCGGTAGCTAATGCAGCACTTTATGAATATGTTTGCGGGAAGCCCCTGCTACACTACGACATGTGAAATTGCTATCACTTACAAACAGTATACCAACGTTTTAGCTTTGTGTTCTAACCAAGCATAATAATAATAATAATAATAAAATAAAAAATTACAGCAAATCTATTAATTACAGCAATATTGTTCATGAGAAACAGATGCTGCAACCGAAAGAGATTGTTGTTTGTTGTATTCATTGTCTAGCAAAACCAGTACCATTTAACTCAAGATTTACTCAAAGTTGTAGGCTAATGTTTAAGAAATATAAAATATTTATTTGTAACTATTATATAGTCTTGTGATTGGTTTGCTCATTTCACGTGAACACTTCATATGTCAGAATTAAGTGCTTGTCCCTACATTGCTCCTGCTTTCCTTCACGTCAGCTATACCGACATTTTCCATGAAATGTTACTAGGTCGCTATGCGGAAAATTGGGGGAGTGGTTAAACTGGATTTTTGGCCCCTGTTTCTGGTCACACATTACCCCGTGCAGGAACAGACCCTGTAAACTGCAGCAGGTGTGAAAGGGGCTTAAGAACTTTACTTGAGTAGTGTTTTATACTGGTAATTTTACATATACTTTAATTAATTGAAAATAATAGTATCCAGAGGTGGAAAGAGTACAACATATTCTGTTCAAGTAAAAGTACTAACTAATCAGAAAGAGTCGTCACATAGAATGTCACATTGAAGTTTCATGAACAATTATGCAGTGTATGGAAACTACGCAACCAGAATGTAAGAGGCGTAACTCATTGCTTAAGTCAGTCCTTCTCAAATAGTGGGGCGCGCCTGGGGGGGCTCGGAGCGATGCCAGGGGGGGCGCGTGTGACCCCGGGGAACGTGCTTTTTTTTGCCGCAGGGAGTAGGGGTTTTTTGCACCGAACAAGAGCACACAGCACAGAGCAGGAGATATGAAGTGCAGATAACAAACCCTTAAGAGACACCATGGAAAAATATTTAACAGGGATGAAAAGAAAGGCGGAGAGAGACGGAGATAATGAGACAAACGTAATTCTCCCGAAAGCTAAGACGAGGAAATACTTCACTCCTTCACTGTGACTACGGTGGGAGAGAAGGATCAATTTGAATTTATTATTATTTATTGATTATATTTTATTTTATTTTTCAGTATGAAATGGTCAAAAAATGTTTACAGTTTACAGGATTGAATTTTTTTTTTATTTGAGGCAAATTGATGCACTTTTAAGTATTTTCTGTTACAGACCCGGAGTGTGGTCACTCCCGGGTCAAAGGAGACCGCCATTTGAGCTGCGTGCGTTGCCTGGGAAGGCCCACACCGAAGCTGCCCTCCTCAGAATTTCCGCCTTTAGCTAGCTCTGTGGCTGGTGTGGGCCCCACTTCGAGCGCCGCTCCCCCACCCGGAGCTAGCACATCGCCTCGTGCTAGTCCATCGCCACATGCCAGCCCAATTCCCCCGCCAGCAGTCTCTTTCCCGAGCAGCTTCCGGGAAGAGCTCAGCGGCGGAGACATCGAATTCGGCGGCCATGATGCGTGCAACTTCGAATCGTCGGACGACGACCTGCCCATTGACCAGGATGACGGTGCTAGCACGGCGACGTCATATGCAGCTAAGCATATTAGCACGGAGTTGCTTGACGTAGCGCAGCGCGCTGCGGCTAAGTTGGGCCTCTCCATTCACCCTCCGCCCATTGCCGAGGGTTCGCTCCTAGACGGAGAGTTCTATGAGGGAGCCCCTCGTCGAGGCCCTCCCCTCATCCCGCTCTTCTCAGAGGTCCACGGGGAGATCAAAAAAGGGTGGACAAACCCCTTTTCCGCCCGTGCACCAGTCCGGGGGTTTGATGGTTTGACTAGGCTGGACCAAGCTCGTGAGCTAGGCTACACGGTTTTCCCGCCCGTTGAGGGCCCGATAGCCAGCTATCTAGCCCCAATGGAGTCAGTGGGTTTGGGAACAAAACCTCTCCTCCCAACTAGAGCCGACCGCCAGATTGCCTCCCTTCTGGAGCGGTCGTATTTGGCTTCCGGCCAAGTAGCGTGTGCGATCAACACGCAGGCTTTGCTTCAGCGCTACAAAGCTAAGCTGCTGACGCAGTTAGCGACGTCTGTGAAGGCAAGCAGCGAGGTACTAGTAGAGCTGTGGAAGGCTACTGACCTATCACTGCGCCTCACTCGTTGCGCTGCCCAAGCTGTAGGCCGAGCCATGGGAGCCAACATAGCAGGCCACCGTGCACTATGGATTTCTCTGTCACGCTCGTTGGAGAAGGACAAGACGCCGCTGCTAGATGCTCCGGTCTCCCCCGAGGGTGCCTTCGGGGAGGCCATGGAGCTGATGACTGCGAGGTTTGAGGAGGCAAAGAAGAACCTGGAAGCACTTGCCGCGTGCATCCCGCGCCAGCGTCAAGAATTCTCTCGCCCCTCAGCCAACAGCTCTTCTCAGCCACCCAAGGGAGACGGAGCCTTCTGCTCCCCACCTCCGCCACAGAAGCAGTCTTACCCACAGGGCTGGAGCAGAAACGCCTTCCACCCTTCGAGCCGGGGTAAACAGCAGTCGGGTTAGCAGAGCAGGTCTCAGTACAGCCACCGCCCACAGCAGGGTCCTTCGGTGACACAACCGAAGCCCTGAACGAGCTCTAAAGAGGAGCGGGGCCAATTTGACAGGGCCGAGGCCCGCAAAAAGTTGCTCTCTCCCACGATACCGGAGAGCACGTTATGTCTGCACAAACACATACACTTGCCCGACCACTCGCCCAAGTATGTTGTTTACGCTAAGCATGCCCCACTCCTGCTACCCACACAGCGTTTATCCCAGTCCCGATTACATGAATCCCGACGGGCAAACAGCTGTAATCGAAGCCATTGTCAGCCCCCGTTCTACAAACGCTGGCCTGCTAAAACGTTTAAAGAGACAGGCGAATTACTGTCCTCGTTCTACCAACGCCGACTCGCCAAACGAATTAAACACAATCGGCCCAGTTCGACACTCGAGCTCGACCAATGTAATAAACCCAGCCCCCCCATTGTCTCACAACATGCGGGGAACAGTAAAGCAATTGACCATGAGCGGGCTCTCGCCCGACCTATTGCGATACAGGCCCGCGCTACAACAGTGCGCACAGGCATGGCCCGCGTACACGGCGTGCCCATGGGTTCTGAAAACAATAGAAGCGGGTTACGTCATTCAGTTCGCAAGACCCCTCCCTTGATTCAAGGGGATTGTTGAGTCTATAGTGCTGAACAAACTACGCTTCTCCTTTCAGAGTCGAGCGTACAAATTCCAAGCTCTGCCTTTTGGCCTGTCTTTAGCCCCGTGCGTTTTCACCAAATGCGTAGAGGCTGCCCTAGCACCGCTGCGCCAGCAGAGGGTGCAAATATACAACTACCTGGACGACTGGCTAATATGTAGCTTGTCTCAGACCAACGCACCTGGGAAAATTGGGCTTCGCCATCAATATGGAGAAGTGCGTGCTGGTGCCAAGCCAGCATTGCACCTTCCCGGGCGTAGAATTGGACTCTACCATGATGATGGCACGCCTTTCTCCAGACAGGATACAGGCTATCAGGTTGTGTGTGAGGCTTTTCAGAACTGGTCAAACGGTGACTTCGCTACAGTGTGAGAAAGTTCTGGGCATGATGGCGGCCGCGGCGCTGCCCATGGGCATGCTGCGCGCCCGTGCGTTGTTGATGTGGTATATCAACAAATGTCTCCATCCTACCAGGGGCAGACGCACCGCATGCTGACTGTGTCCCCGAGGTGCAGGTGGGCATTGAAGGTGTGGAATGAAGCCCAGTTCCTCCACAAGGGGGCCCCATTAAGGAACGTGTCGCGTCGCGCCACAATTTCCACAAACGCGTCCACCGCGGGGTGGGGCGCTGTTTACAATGGGGCGTCGGCCGTTGGACAACGGCCCAGGAAAAATCACACATAAATGTGTTGGAGCTGTACGCAGTGTTGTTAGCACTACAGCATTTTTCGTCGGCCCTCAGAGGCCAGCATGTCCTGGTGAGGTCAGACAACACGTCAGCGATAACACATACCTAGCCGAGACAGAAGCTATACACTTTTCCTCCGGTGGCGCTCATTCAGCCTCTACTAGACAGAACAAGGGACAATGTGTTAAACCCTGATTCTGGTGGCTCCATACTTACCCAACCAGCAATGGTTTGCATACCTCTGCGATCTGTGTGTGGGGTCTCCGTGGAAAATTCCCCCCCGCTGGGACCTGCTTATGCAGGCACGCGGGTCCATCTGGCACCCGCGCTCGGACCTGTGGTGTCTCCGGACCTGGTGCCTGAGCGGGAGAAGCTCCTAGCATCAGGACTGTCTGATGAAGTAGTTGCCACTATACAGAGTGCAAGAGCGCCCTC
>JAODUK010005762.1:0-10069 GCA_027564635.1 Typhlichthys eigenmanni | reverse complement strand
TGTGAAGCACTTTGTGTTACATGAATTTGTATGAAAAGTGCTATATAAATAAAGATTGATTGATTGATTGATTGATCCTTACTAGATGCCCGTAACACCTTAACTGGGGCAAAAGGAGCAGCGGCTCTACTCCAAGTTGCTCACGAATAGCCAAGCTTACCCGATCTCTAAGGGAGACCCCACCCATCCATCCTCCTGAGAAAACCCATTTCGGCCACTTGTACCCGTGATGTTGTTCTTTTGGTCGTGACCCACCCTTCATGTCCATAGGTGAGGGTATTAACACAAATTGCCCGATAGATCAAGAGCTTTGCCTTCAGGCTCAACTCTCTTTTTATCTCAAGGTGCAGTACAGTGATTGCAAAACTGCTCCCGCTGCTCCGATCCTCCGGCCAATCTCCCGCTCCAATGTCCCCTCACTCGCGAACAAGACCACGAGGTACTTGAACTCCTTCACTTGAAGTAAGGAGTCCACCCCAAGTCAGGGTCCTCAACGGACCAGACCCGGGCGGTAGAAGCTGGCTCTGCGGATGTCGAATGTCACCTCGCTGTGGGGGAAGGCCTTTTATTGTAGACAGCCTAAGACACACCTGTGCAATACTCATGCTATCTTATCTGCATCTTGATGTGCCACACCTGTGAGGTGGATGGATTATCTCGGCAAAGGAGAAGTGCTCACTAACACAGATTTAGACAGATTTGTGAACAATATTTTAGATAAACAGAACTTTTGTGTACATAGAAAAAGTATTAGATCTTTGAGTTCAGCTCATGATGAATGGGAACAAAAACAAAAGGGTTGCATTTATAATTTTGTTCAGTGTAGTTATGTTAAATAAATAATAAAAACAAAGTGATTAGCACCATCTAGTGCCCCCATGCGCGGGAGCTGCACTTGTGGCGACCAGCAGCAATAGTCTCGCAGTCTTATGGTTTAATTGTTTTTAATATTCTACCGGTGTTCCAGCCTGAATGGTGTGAATCTGTTTGTTATATTGTTTGTAGCTTACCATTATCTTAGTTACTGGATGGATGCAACTGTTTATTTGGTAATCTTAGACTTTTTTTTACAGCTGTTTGGCGTACAGCACGATCGGCATCACAGATTTGCTTACAGCAGAGAATCTCTCCTTCAGTGTCGCCGTTTTGGAATCGCAACTGCGAAATTATATACTATTGTATCTGAGATTTTAAAGGAAGGACGTGGAATGTTCCCTAAAACCAGCACTGTTCGGACAAGGAAGAGGGGAAGGAAGGGAGGGGTGTGCCAGAGACTAAGGAGACGAACTTATACCCCTTCCCTTTATTATGCTCGCCAATGTACTTTCCTTGAAGAATAAGATGGCCGAACTGACAGCAAGTGCAAAGTTTTTTGACAGATTATAGAAATGCATGCATCTTCGTCCTTACTGAAACATGGTTAAAAGAGATTCCAATTCCGATCTTGAAGTCGAAGGCTTTGGACAGCCCTTAAGATTGGATCGGGATCCCACATTTTTTTTTTACAAGGGGGAGGCGTGTGTGTATACATAAACACCCACTGGTGCAAGACAGTGACAGTGAAACAGTGTGTAGCCCAGATATCGAATTACTGACTGTTTCTATTTGCCCCTTTTTTTTACCAAGATCATTTCCACAACTTTTTATTACGGTTGTGTATATTAAACCTAAAGCAAACATGGAAAATGCAACATCAATAATTAGTGGAGTGATGCAGGGTTTACAAAGTATATGCCTGGTGCACCTAACTTAGTAATGGGGGATTTTCCATGGCTAAATTCCTTGGTATTTTTTTCCAGTATGTTACATGTCTTACACCTCTGACCATAACTATGTTCATCTAGTCCCGGTCTACCAGCTGACTGAAGAGAGAAAAAACAGAGTGCAAAGATGTCTTGATTTGGTCAAAAGATTCTGTTGAGGAATAAAATCACTGCCTTGAATGCACTAATTGGGACATTTTTAAAGAATCATGTGCAGATTCGGATGAATTTACGGACACAGTTAAAAAACATATTAAATCTATGGTGGGAATGCAAAATAAAAAGAGAAATGTGAAGGGCTCTGACAGATCTGATACTGAGCTAGCAGAGGAGCAAATAAGTTCTATTTAATGTACAGACCGTTAACCAGGATCTCTCCAAGTTTCAAGACAGGGTAGAGGACTGTAAAATACAGGTAGATGAAGCCACTGTTTGTAAATCCTTTAGCCTTATCAAGGAGCGGAAAAGTCCTGGTCCTGACCATATCCCTGGCAAACTTTTGAATAGCTGTTTTAGACAACTAAGTGGATTTTTTTCATATATATTTCAAACCTCTTTACAATAATATAAGGTACCTAGACTAGCTTCAAATATGCACACTCCACTAAGACTGCTCTTCTCATGGTGACTGAAGCCCTTCACACTGCTAGAGCATTCTCCCTCTCTTCAGTCCTCATCCTTTTAGACCTGTCAGCTGCATTCAACACAGTAAACCTCCTGATCCTTCTTTCAACTCTAGCTGAGCTGGGAATTGAAGACTGCTATCTCCTGGTTTGAATCCTATCTGTCAGATCGCTCCTACCAAGTCCTCTGGAATGGACACCTGTCCAAACCCTGCCTACTCAACACAGGAGTCCCCCAAAAATCTGTGCTGGGACCCCTACTCTTCTCGCTATATACAAGATACCTCAGCCCTGTAATTTCTGATCACTGATTCTCCTATCACTGCTATGCCGATGACACCCAACTTTACTTCTTCCCTCCATCTGACACACATATCTTGACCCGGATCTCTGAATGTCTCGCTGATATCAGCGTCTGGATGTCTACACACCACCTCAAACTCAACCTTGACAAAACCGAGCTACTCCACCTCCCAGCAAAAGACAGTGCTCAAGTAGACCTATCCATCACCTTAAGAACACCACGGTGTCCTCCTCCCCTACTGTAAGGATCTTGGAGTATTCCTGGAAAACCAACTATCATGCGCAGCAAACGTCCCCGCATGCAGATTCTCACTTTACAACATCAGAAGGATAAGGCCGTTCCTCACAAGGAAACGACACAACTCTTTGTCCAAGCCCTAGTGATCTCCCGCCTGGACTACTGCAACTTGCTGCTAACCGGACTACCCGCATGCTCTACCAGAATCTAACAGCATGTTCAAAATGCCACAGTGCATATACTGGCTCACTGCCCCAAGCTATCTGCAAGAAATGGTCTGGCTCCAGGCACCAAAAAGAGCACTTTGTTTTACCACCTCGGCTGGCCAGCTGACCAGGCCTCAGGACTCGCTCATCGAAGTCTCGCCTATTCTCCTTCTTGGTACCACAGTGGTGGATCAAGCTTCCAGCAACATTCAAAACTGTGGAAACACCACCCATCTTCCCACATCTCTTCACAATCCACCTTGGTACCTTAACCAACCTCTTAGCACTCTCTCCTATCTAAGTGTAATCTTTGAATCCCCTTTTAAACTTATCATTCTCTTACCTTGTGCTCTTACTTCTCATGCTCTCTATTAAAAAATGAAAGTAAGCACTTTTTTAGCTAGGCTATTACCTGTTGCGATTTAAATGGGTGATTACGTGGTAAAAGGTATGATGACATTATACTGTCATTGTTCTATTTAGAATATTGTTTGCTTATAATTGCTAGTATATGACCAGTCCAACTACTGACAAATGGACTACATGTAAATCGTTTTGGATTAAAGCGTCTGCCAAATGCCGTAAACCTAAAACTTTGGAAAGAATATATTGTCGTTCCAGTAGCCAAAATCATATCTCCTAAGTCATTGAATGATGATACCCAGTGGCTTTTACCTCCCTCATAATGACAACTTTTAAACAAATTGTCAAAAATTAGATTGTTAACATGACACAAGACAGATTAGACCCTCTCCAGTTTGCTTATAAGGCAAGAAGAGTTGAAGGTGCTACTGTAACCCTGTTAAACCTTGTTTTGAGGCTTCTGGAGGGGAACAAGAAACATGCAAGACTTCTCTTCATTGATTTCTCTTCAGCTTTTATTTGTATTCAATCTCACATCCTTGCTGATCACACATCTACTCCTCTTTCTCCGGCCACTATTAGAGGGGAGCCTGTGACTGTTGTCCAGCAGTATAAATACTTTGGAACCATTTTAGATCACAAACTTACATTTAATGCCAATACTGATTTTGTTTCTAAAAAGGCAAATCAGAGATTGTTCTTAAGGAAGGTCTGACATTTTAATGTTTAACGATGTAGCCTTATATCTGATCAACATGTTTATAATTTTGATAAATTATTTTTCATGTAGCCAAAGTTAGGCCTTCAATACATAGACTTGTTTATGCTATATCTAGCCTATATTAAAATGAAATCAAATAGATAATCAATATAATAATCCTTAAATGTCTTTAAACCATGTGCAATGTTTTTGAAAAGATCAGTACTGTATCAGGTGAAAAATACATGTGCCAAATGTTTAGATCCTTTAAAGGCAGGGCTAGTCATTCTTGAAAACACTTGCTATCTTAGAGCTCAAATCAAAACAAACTCCCTTAGAAGCTCTGCCCCACACAACGCCATTGTTTTTGTGTTTGCCACTTTGTTCCTATTTACAGAGCCAGGGCTGTGTACGCTGATTGGAAAGTTCACTCGGACACATCCAAAGTGATTGCTAGGCTTTCCAGACTGATTCTCAAGACTAGTGTAGAAGTGAAAACAAATTCTGCATTAACAGAACGGTAAGATAGAGAAATGTAAGGAGATATTTGGTGAATTTTACAAAAAGTTTATTATCTTACAATTAGCTTGCAGTAGCTGAATATACATTTTAATTGAATTATTAGCATACCTGAATACTCTACATGGTTGCAATTACATTTATAATAACTAGGTTTACACGGTGATCAACATTGGATTACCCTGTGAAATATGGGGCAACATTGTCAAGACTTAATTACACTTAAAGGTGGAGTCAGTGAGCCCTCAATCATAACTCCATAGTAATAACACATTCAATCCATGCAAACAGCACATTGCAGTTCAATTTTACTGTGTAGTAATTGCACATTTTCCAGTGTAGCCTCAAGGATGGGCATGGACTCTCCTTGATTGAGTACAAGTAATGTCATGGTGGTTTGTCACTCAACTGTGTTTCACTTTACATTAAGTGGCTCAGTCCTAAGTAGTAACATTTTAAGTTGAATGTAATAAATGATAAATACAATTGTAATAACACATTGGATCTTTTATGGAACCTTGAACTTTGTAAGTACATTATAATAAAGGATGAACCTGTCTTGGTCTCTCGTCAGTATTTTTAGGAAATATTGAATATATACATCTCTACAAAGGCCACTGTAGGAAATACAGGATACACTGGATACACTATGCTACTTCACCTAACAATGAGGGTGGATTTCATATGCAGTACATGTAATGTTCTTACATTGATTCAATTTAATCCATTAGGCCAAAAATTATTAAATACATGTATTGAGATTGCAGTATCTGTCCGGGAACCATCACCTTATCGTGGTGGAGAGGTTTGTGTGTCCCTATAATCCTGAGAGCTGTGTTGTCTAGAGCCTTGTGCTCTTGGTAGGGTCTCCCAAGGCAAAGTGGTCTCAGCGGAGGGACCAGACAAAGAATGGTTCAGAAGACCCTTATAGAAAATCATTCATGAGGAGAAGTTACCCTGCCTGGAGGAAGCACGGCGACCCCGTCTGAAGCCAGGCCCAGAGGGAGGGCTTGCTGGCGAGTTCCTGGTGGCTGGGTTTGCCACGGAGCCCAGCCGGGCACTGTCCAAAGACGCAACGTGGCACCATCCTCCTCTTCATCCTATGGGCCCACCACTTGTGGGAGGAACCTTGGGGGTCGGGTGCGCTGTCAAATGGGTGGCAGCGAAGGTCAGGAAACTCGACGGACCAGACCCGGGAGGCAGAGGCTGGCTCTGGGGGTGTGGGACGTCACCTTACTGTGGGGGAAAAAGCCAGAACTTGTGCAGGAGGTGGAGCGTTACCATTTAGATCTGGTGGGGCTTACCTCTACGCACAGTCTTGGTTCTGGAACTGGTTTCCTGGATAGGGAATGGACTATATACGACTCTAGAGTTGCCCAGGGTGTGAGGCGCCAGGCCGGTGTAGGGATACTAGCAACCCCCCGGCTGAGTGCCGCTATGTTGGAGTTTATCTCGGTAGACGGGAGGGTTGCTTCCCTGCGCCTATGGGTTGTGGGGGGGAAAACTGACTGTTGTCAGTGCAAATGCACCAAACAGCAGTTCTGAGTATTCGGCCTTCCTGGAGACCCTGAATGGAGTGCTGTATGGGGCTCCAGTAGGGGACTCCATAGCTCTACTGGGAGACTTCAACATGCACGTGGGCAATGATGGAGACACCTGGAGAGGAGTGATTGGGAGGAACATCCTCCCTGATCTGAACCCGAGCGGGCGTTGGTTGTTAGACTTATGTGCTAGTCATGGATTGTCTATAACACACTGTTCGAACATAAGGATGCTCAAGTGCAGGTGTTACCAGAGCAGCCTAGGTTTAAGGTCGATGATAGATTTTTTTATCGTATCATCTGATCTGAGGCCGCATGTTTTGGACACTCAGGTAAAAAGGGGAGGGGGGGTGGGGCAGAGCTGGCTACCGACCACCATCTGGTATTGAGTTGGGTCAAGGGGTGGGGAAAGACTCTGAACAGACCTGGTAAGCCCAAACGGGTAGTGGGGGCTGAACTGGGAACGTCTGGACGAGGCCCCTGTCCGTGAGATCTTCAACTCACACCTCCGGCGGAGCCTCTTGCATCCCTGTGGAGGTTGGGGACATTGAACCTGAGTGGGCAATGTTCAAAGCTTCCATTGCTGAAGCTGCGGTGGAGAGCTGTGGTCTCAAGGTCTTAGGTGCCTCAAGGGGTGGTAACCCTCGAACATCGTGGTGGACACCAGTGGTCACGGAAGCCGTCCGACTGAAGAAGGAGGCCTTTCGGGATATATTGTCCCGGAAGACTCTGGAGGCGATTGCAAGGTACCAACGGGCCCAAAGGGCTGAAGCATCTGCCGTATCAGAAGCAAAGCAGTGGGTGTGGGAGAGTTTCGGAGAAGCCATGGAAAAATACTTTCGGCCGGCACCAAATTGTTTCTGGAAAACCATCCGTCACCTCAGGAGGGGGAAGCAGGGTATCATCCAAGCTGTGTACAGTAAATATGGGATCCTGTTCAGGGCTCGACAATAAGGCTTGTCCGCTTGTCCGGGACAAGTCGATTTTTGAAGGGGCAAGTGCAGGAGGATTTTACTTGCACAATTTTACTTGGACAATTAGTCTGATTAAAATGTAAATGTCAATAATGAAAAATGTACATTCAGTATAGACAGACATGTAACTTGTTACGTTATTTTCAGTAATTATTCCATTTAAAAATAATGTAGAGCGCCAGTCCATGCACCATAATAACTGATTCCACCGGTGTGTGCGGCGCATTCTGGCTCCGACGCGGGTTTGTTCTATTCTCTCCAGATGTCAACTTACCGGGAGCATTTCAGAAGCGGAGCGCAGGGAGGCAGATGTATTGACGAGATCAACAAAACTATACTACTTTGCCTCTCCGATTTCGTTTTTAAGGACGATAATTAGCCTATAGGTAACTCATTTCAACTTCCAAAACTACTGCAATAAAAATTCCACACCTTGTACTTTCTCGAATTGTCCTTAAAAAGAAACTAAAAATTAACCTGTCACCGTCCATTATGTTATTCTTCTCACTACATAGTAGAATGGATTTCAGATGTCATTCAGATGTGGTAAATGGCTGATACCAACGTCTTTATACCAGGCAAATGCAATCGTTTTATTTACTGACCACTACAGCCACTTACGATTGAGATGAGTACAGTGTATTTGCTGTACTAGAATATTTCTGTCACAGAGAAAAATTTTCAAAAATACAGCGACAGTTGGCCTAGCCTATAAGGTTATACAGCGCTTAAACACACGTTTTAAAAGACTGGGTAGACCTAAGCGATCGGGAAAACGTGTTAGCGCAGGCTGATGATCTGACATTTAATAGACTGAAATATAACCCAATATGCATGATTTAACTATTGCAGTGTGTTTTATCTGTTCTCTGTCAAGCTCGTCTGCCCATCTCCACTATCATTCAAGTAAAAAAATGTTCCGCTGTGTTAGGGGAAACTGATTTATTGACTTCAAAATAAAACCTCTGTAAAATATACAAATCTCTCTAAAATAAGTCACTTTAGTTTACATGTAGCAGGTTATTAGAAATGTTTGTCAAATATTCAATTTAAATAATCAACTATAGGCTACTGGTAACTTGTAAATAACCTGTAGTTCTATTTAATATTTGACCTGATGGACATTACAGCTAACTTACAACTAACCTAGATATAAATAGACAACCATATGTAATGTATTGCTATCTTGTTTCTGATAAATACAACGTGATACAGTTAGTGTAATCTCAATTTCATTTTGTAATTTTAAGAAATTGACTAGTATTCCTCTATTGCACCTTCTTTAGTCAAAGGGGGACAAATGCCTTCAGGCATTCACACTATAAATGTTACTATTTTATTTCCCAGAAAAGTATCTTTTATACTCGGACAAAAAGGACAACTACATGAAAATGCTTAATGTCAAGCCCTGCTGTTGACCTTAAATGAGGAGGTAATTGGCCGGTGGAAGGAACACTTTGAGGAACTCCTGAATCCGACTGACACGCTCTCTGTGATCGAGACAGAGCTGGAGGCTGATGGGGGATCATCATCAATTTCCCTGGGGGAAGTCACTGAGGTGGTCAAACAACACAGTGGCAAAGCCTCGGGGATTGATGAGATCTGTCCAGAAATGCTAAAAGCTCTTTAACATCGCGTGGAAGTCGGGGACAGTGCCAAAGGAGTGGCAGACTGGGGTGGTGGTTCCCCTTTTCATAAAGGGGGACCAGATAGTGTGTGCCAATTACAGGGGTATCACACTACTCAGTCTCTCTGGTAAAGTCTACTCCAAGGTGCTGGATTGGAGGGTTCGACAGATTGTTGAACCTCAGACTGAAGAAGAACAATGCAGATTCCGTCCTGGTCGTGGAACAACGGACCAGCTCTTTACTCTTGCAAGAATACTTGAGGGGGCCTGGGAGTATGCCCTTCCAGTCTACATGTGTTTTGTGGATCAGTAGAGGCGTATGACCGGGTCCCCCGGGAGATACTGTGGGAGGTGCTGCAGAAAAATGGGGTGAGGGGGTCCCTGTTAAGGGATATCCAATCCCTGTATGCCCAAAGCGAAAGTTGTGTGCGGATTATTGGCAGTAAGTCGGACTCGATCCAGATGGGAGTTGGTCTCCGCCAGGGCTGCGCTTTGTCACCAATCCTGTTTGTCATATTAATGGACAGGATATCGAGGCAAAGTCCTAGTGGGGAGGGTTGCGGTTCTGTGGTCTGGGGATCTCATTGCTGCTTTTTGCAGATGATGTGGTCCTGATGGCATCTAGGTGAAGGTGCTTTTATTGTCACATACACATACATGTTGCGAAATTCATCCTCTGCATTTAACCCATCCCGCAAGGGAGCAGTGGGCTGCCGCTGTGCAGCGCCCGGGTACCAACTCCAGATTGGAGCCAGTGTCACTAATCACATGACACTGACTGGAGGGTGAACCTAACATGACTTAGCTGAACGAAAAGCAGTGATAACTAACGATTATATATTGCAGCCAGGTAACAAAGGGAAACATTTAGGTGCAAGGAGTAGACTTATTTGTTTGTCAGTTAAAAGTTACGTCTTCATTTGACAAACTATGTGAGCTACCGGCTCCACAGGAGAACATTCACTCAACATTAATGTATTTTATTTTGATCGGTGAACAGTCCAGGGTGGCCTGTTCAGGATTATAAATTAAGGAATGGACACATTCTAACTTAATGACCGCTTCGAACTTTTCGAACTTCGAAAAAGATATGAGATACTTCTCGTCACTTTTGTTTGCATGCCATCCATATTGTTACATCCATCCATCTTCATCCGCTTATCCAGAGTCGGGTCGCGGGGGCAGCAGCTCCAGCAGGGGACCCCAAACCTC
>JAODUK010005761.1:0-10070 GCA_027564635.1 Typhlichthys eigenmanni | reverse complement strand
ATGGCACGCACTGCCCCGCCCCTGGACCTCTGCGTTTGATAAAAGACCTGATTGGAATTTTAAGTGCTAAATAGGCTGCATTGATATGGCACTTTTCTAACCTACTGGCTCAAAGCTCTGTACATTATTTCCTAAATGGTAAATGGACTGCATTTATATGGCACTTTTATCCAAAGCGCTTTACAGTGTTTTGCCTCACATTCACCCATTCACACACACATTCATACACTAATGTTGATTTGCCGCCATGCAAGGTGCGACCCACCACCGGGAGCAGTTAGGGGTTAGGGGGGTTAGGCATCTTGCTCAAGGATGCTTACAGGTAGCTCAACACTGGGGTTTGAACCCACAACCTTCCAGCTGGGAGGCCAACACCCTCCCAGCCCACTAGACCATCCTGCCCCCTGTCCTCACACACACACCCGTTCATTCAAACATTGATGGTATTGTGGTGCCATCCAGTAATATACGGTATCTGGATAACTTGCTGCCTAACCGTATAGATATAGATATTGCATAGATATCTCATTTTGTCAATATTGTCTAACCCTAGTCGAAACCAGCGATTCCTCGCTGTGTTGCTGCCGCCACGTGCCGACTGACCCCACTTTGACCCCATGCTGACCTCGTCCTGACCCTGTCCTGACCCCACCTTCACCCCACTCTGACCCCACTCTGACCCAATGCTGACCCCGCCCTGACCCCGTCTTGACACCACGTTGACCCCACGTTGACCCCACTCTGACTGTGTCCTGACCCCACTCTGACCCCACACTGACCCCGTCCTGACCCCACTCTGACCCCATGCAGGCGTGTGCTGGGCGCGGCCAAGAGAGCCAACCTGACGGGTAACTTCGTGTTCGTGGGGTCGGACAGCTGGGGGGCCAAGATGTACTACTACAGTATTGCACATTCCGGCGTGAAATCACTTATTACAATGCTGTGTGTATGTGTGTGTGTTGTGTGTGTATGTTTGTGTTGCGCATACGTGTGTACATGTATGTGTGTGCACGTGTATGTGCACACATGCGTGTGTGTGTGCGTGCATGTGCGTGTGTGTGCATGCGTGTGTGCGTGCTCCCGCCCCAGCCGGAGGAGATGCAGTGGTCGGGCGGTGAGCGCAGGGTCCCAGACTCCGTGTGCAGCTTCCCCTGCGAGCCGGGCGAGCACAAGAAGCTGGTGAAGGGCGTGCCGTGCTGCTGGCACTGCGAGCTGTGTGACGGCTACCAGTACCAGCTGGACGAGCTGACCTGCGACTCCTGCCCACTGCACGCACGCCCCTACCGCAACCGCACGGGCTGCCGGCCCACGCCCATCGTCAAGCTGGAGTGGAGCTCGCCCTGGGCGGTCATCCCCGTGTCGCTGGCCGTGCTGGGCCTGCTGGCCACCTCGGGCGTCGTGGTCACCTTCGTGCGCTATAACGACACGCCCATCGTGCGCGCCTCGGGCCGCGAGCTGAGCTACATGCTGCTAACGGGCATCTTCTTCATCTACCTCATCACCTTCCTGATGATCGCCGAGCCCAGCGGCGCAGTGTGCGGCCTGCGGCGGCTGCTGCTCGGCCTCGGCATGTGCATCAGCTACTCGGCCATGCTGACCAAGACGAACCGCATCTACCGCATCTTCGAGCAGGGCAAGAAGTCGGTGACGCCGCCCCGCTTCATAAGCCCCGCCTCCCAGCTCATCATCACCTTCATACTCATCTCAGTGCAGGCAAGAGTCGATGACACATTGTACACATACAGTACGACACCCAATACCATAAGGGGAGTCTTTCAATTATAAAGATTCCCCTTCAGCTAATAACTGGAGATATTAGCTGAACATTCGCATCGCACACACAGAAGGGGGCAGCTAGCTATACCGCGAGGAGATATTAGCTGAACTGGAGATATTAGCTGAAGTGGAGATATTAGCTTAATATTCGCGTCGCACACACAGAACGGGGCAGCTAGCTATACCGCGAGGAGATATTAGCTGAACTTCACATTCGCGTTAGCTTATGATAGCTCATGCCACCTTTAAACAGCCTGTTGGCGCCCGCCGTGTGCCCACTGTCCTCTCTCCGCAGCTGCTGGCCGTGTTCGTGTGGCTGGGCGTCATGCCCCCCCACGCCACCGTCGACTACGAGGAGCAGCGGCCGCCCAACCCGGAGTTCGCCCGCGGCGTGCTGAAGTGCGACATGTCGGACCTGTCGCTCATCCTGTGCCTGAGCTACAGCATCGTGCTTATGGTCACGTGCACAGTGTACGCCATCAAGAGCCGCGGCGTGCCGGAGACCTTCAACGAGGCCAAGCCCATCGGCTTCACCATGTACACCACCTGCATCATCTGGCTGGCCTTCGTGCCCATCTTCTTCGGCACGGCGCAGTCCACGGAGAAGGTGCGTGGTCACGCACATGCACACGCACACACACACACAAAGTGCCGTTTGTAGTACCTGGCTCCCGCCACTGGGGACCTCTCTCCGCAGGTCGTTAGACATACGTGATGTAATCCTGCGCAAGCTACAGTACATCTAAAGTAGGAATCGGCGATTTTGGTGTTGGTGAAGGCCAGTGCGTTTTTCTCGTCATTAGAAGGGGTTAATATCGAATTACTGTACAAATTACAGTACAAATATTCAATTTTCTCCATCGCTGTGGGTAATTAATGCAAAGTTAATGCTATGTACATCAGTAGTTTAGCTATTCAAATGTTAATTAAACAATAATCTTAAACAATCTGAAAATGTATGTAAATGTTTAACAAACAAACATTGCTACCTCACATCAAAACTTTTTAATGTCTCAGTACAGAAAATACAAAAAACATTTGCCAAGTTTGAGCTTCATCGCTGTCTGCTAAACTTTCACGGAACATTCATCAGTGAAACTGAATTATGGGACCAAAATAAGATATAATTAAAGGTATCAGCCTTGCTTTGACTTTCAGTTGGGAGATGGCTACATGTCAGCCTTGCTGCTAAAATGTATATTTGACTGGAATTGGATTGACAATGCCCGACCCAGTTCTTTGATCCAGTGGTCGTACTCAATAACTACAGACTGCCAGTGGCCCATCCCTTACAGTGTAAACAGTCTTAGTAGAGGATGTTGGGATAAAGGAAGGAAATTTGAGTTTTGTTGCCTGTCATGCTAGATTTGCCTCTCTCTGCACTCTCAGAAGCTTCGCTAGCCGAAAGAGGTTCATTTAGCTTGAAGGCTATTTTTACCTCCACAAAGGAATAGGACATTCAGGGGGATTGGAAAAACAGCAACGTTGTTCCACTAATACAGAGTTGCATTAGGATGCAGTCAGGCTCAAACAACTGAACCCTTGGGTGCTTTTGAAGTCCTTTCACCTCCCCTGAGTGGAAATGAAATGAATTAAGCAGAGAACATCAGTAAGGAGGTCAGATAAGTGAAGGAAAGTAACTACAGTTCTAAAGGGGCCAATTTAGTTATTCTATTCAATTAGCCGCAATTCACTTCCATATGGTTATAGTGGCTTTCAGCAGCCAGAACACGCAGTTAAATATGCCACTGAAAACATATTGATAATAACCATTATCATAAATAATACACATGGCTAAATGTGCTCCAGAGTAAAAATAGAAAGTGCGTGCGGCCCATTGTTTTGTTAGATGGTTAAAGTGAATAAAAATGTAGTCTATGGAAATGTAAAACAAGTGTATTTCTTCTAAACCACGTACTGTATGGTCGATAATGATAATAAAATGAGTGAGTCATTAGGTTGTGCTATACCTAGGTGTATGTTACCGGACATTGTGCCGTTTATTTGAACATCAGTTTGGCTAGCGAGCTCAGGAGAGGTCAAGTCTCATTTCTATCAGTGTTGGTTGTACAACATATAAATAGCAAAGACTATACCCAGTCCAAAGTCCATAAATAGATGCTCAGGGCTGGCTATGCACACCCAGTCCTAAATATTTCATCCTGAGAAAAGAAGTATTTAATAAAGAGCATCGTTTCTTCCTGTGTTTTTAAATGGCCACTGGATTATACCTATGGGATGACATATGCTGTATTTTAAAGAGCCTGTGCATAATGCAGATATTATAATATATATGAAGCCGTTGGGTAATACCACTCACAGTAACATGACAAGAAATATGACATATTAAACATACAAAACAGAATAACCATTACTAATACATGTTATTACTCCCAATGTTTGTTTGTGATTGGAGGGTTGGGATGATGAGTGTAACATGAGTGGTGGTATTACTTTATTTTCATTTTTATATATTGTATTGTTTTTACTAATTTTGTATTGTTTTTAATGACGTTGTAGTGTGAAGCACTTTGTGTTACATTCATTTGTAGGAAAAGTGCTATATAAATAAAGATTGATTGATTGATTGATGTTAGAGTAGAAAATAACATTTTAATTAGGATGATATTTAATAGTAATGACTAAACACAAAGTCAGGTGAGTGATGTCACAAGCAGGATAGATGCCCCCCCCCACACAAACACGCTCTTCCCGCTGCTGCAGATGTTCATCCAGACCACCACGCTGACCCTGTCCATGAGCCTGAGTGCCACCGTGTCGTTGGGCATGCTGTACATCCCCAAGGCCTACGTCGTCCTGCTGCACCCCGAGCAGAACGTGCAGAAGCGCAAGCGCAGCTTCAAGACTGTGGTACAGGCCGCCACCGTGTCCACCCGCCTCTCACAGAGGTCCAGCGATAAGCACAACGGGGAATCAAAGATCGAGCCGGACCGCTCGCAGTGATGTCACAGTGATGTCGCAGTGATGTCACAATGTCACAGTGATATCACAGTGTAATGTCACAGTGATGTCGCAGTGATGTCACAATGTCAGTGATGGCACAGTGTGATGTCACGGTGATGTCACGGTGATGTCACAATGTCACAGTGATGGCACAGTGTAATGTCACGGTGATGTCACAGTGATGTCACATTCATGTCACAATGTCACAGTGATGGCACAGTGATGGCACACTCTAATGTCACGGTGATGTTATAGTGATGCTCTGTGGTGTGATGTCACAGTGATGATGCTGTGTTGTCATGGTGTGACATCACAGTGAAGCGCTGTGATGTCATGGTGTGATGTCACGGTGATGTGCTGCAATGACATGCGGTCATGAGGAGACATCTTGAACACAAAGGCACGGTGCAAATATAAAGCATGTGTCTTTGTTTCTTTTTATAAACAAACCCCAGGAAGGAAACTATTAAAGTATAAACTATTGAATTATAAACTATTAAAGTATAAACTATTAAAGTATAAATCTCTGGACTTATAATGGACTAAATATATCACCGGACACTTTCTCAAACCAGTTGTATGGAACTCGTTTTGTCCCTTTCTTGAGAAAGGTCGTTGGTGTTGATTTTTCCTCAGAATACCAACAGGTACCCTTTCTCTTTCACCTATAGAATGACCTGGCACTAACTGCACTGCATGGATAGTTCTGTTTATTTAATGTTATCCATATGGGGTATTCCAATGGAAGGAGCTAGCTTGTATGCACCTCTATGTCCTGCTGTGGCAGCTTTAACAACATTATAGAAAGCCTACTATAATTTTGTATGGTGGGCCTAATGATATGAGTAAGCCCCCAGCATACAAGCAATTAACTGGATATATTTGTATTCGGGAACGGGAAGTTACTGAGTAAAACCTTGAGGCTTTTCTCTGACATTTCTCAGACAACTGTCTGCAAATGTGCTGGCTAGTTTTATTATTAAAATATTGTTGTTTTTATTGTTTGATATTGTTTTATTATAAAAATATTGTTGTTGCAAGCTGACAAATAATAATTTTGTGCAAATAAAAGTTCCACTTAAAACAATTATTTAAAAAAGGCATTACTGTCCCAGAGGGTCACAATTGCATTTCATACAAAAATAAGGTGTTGAGGTAAATTAAACACACATAGGCCTATTTGCCAACAAGTAGTTGATGGTAACCCTATTAAATGATTACAGTGTACAACCCAGGTTTTAAATTGTTTAATTTATAACAGTTTATTTTCTGGAAATACACCTATATTTTAACAGCGTAGCAAAATCCATTATCTTTGTCATAAAACCATAGCCTATACTGCCCTCTACAGGTCAGCACGTATGATAGTTGCTCAACTGAAAAATATATAGTAAACTGGTGACTCGCTTTATTTGTGTGGAATTATACAAAAAAGTAATAAATCAACGTGGGCATTTCTGTGGTGCCTTTACTTCCTTAGTCTACCAAATACACACATGCTCACCAAACGAATAACTCTGCTTTAACGTGGAAAGCTTTAAGGACAGCAATTTACAGCTTATGCTACATCGCCATAGGAACGTTATTCTACGCCCCATCTGCAAGACTTCAAGACCCCCCAGGAGATCTTTGCAGAGGAGAAAAAGCCCCCCGGAAAGAGGAGGAAAGGATTAGGTTTATCTTCTGAAGACATGAGGTGGAGGAGGAGAAAAGCTCTCCTGGGAAGGAGAATGTTCAGAATCCTTCGCAAAGCAGAGCAGAGCGAGGCAGACACATGTAAAATGCACAGGAATAAATGTTTTTATTTGGGCTACGTCTCCATTTTAAATCCATAGTGGAAATACATTTCGATATACTGCAGGAAGAGCGCTATTGCAGCACCACAGACAGTTCCACGAGGTTACAGTACATACAGTCCAACATTATCTGCAATACTTAGTCCTTTTGGTATCGATGTCGAGGTGGACATTTTTTTAATTTGTCTTCCTGCTCTAACCAATTAACTACATCAACCATGTAATCTCATAAACGACGTTCAACGACGTTCAACGTTCAACTGTTCATGACATAAGAGTATTGGGTTCCACACGCCTGGGTTACCCAATGGGCCTTATGGGCACAGGCCCGGGGGCCCGCGGTAATTTACCGCGGTAAAGGCAATTTTACATTTGATATTGGACAGATATTCAGATTTACCGCAACATTGTGGTCGGTCTTCACATAACCAGCGCATGTAAGGGAGCATCCATAATCAACGTATTTAAGACTGACTACATCACCAATCAACCTAAAACAGATGTTTAACTGTTCAGAAAGAAATGGAAATGTGCTGCTTTTTATAGATAATTATGTTATTTTGAAAGTATGAGCACAGATAACCAGTATTGGTGGGTTAAAATGTTTTTTTTTAAATATGTTCTATCTTCAATAGCTTATTTTCTGAAAGTGTCAGAAAGTTCAAACAAACTGTATTTAGCTCAGTGAGATGCCCTACACAAAACACATTCAAGATTCTTTTAAATAAAATGTAATGCTTTTGTTGAAAATTTCTAATTTCAATAGCATTTTCTCAATGTTTCAGAAAAATGTAATATGGTTGAAATTGCTAATTGAGATGCCCTACACAGTCCATGATTTAATTTTTTTTTTTTTCGAAAATTTCTAACATTGTTCAAATTGCACATAGAGATGCACAGTCCATGATTTTTAAAAAAAAAACTTTTTTTGAAAATTTCAAACATTGTTCAAATTGCAAATAGAGATGCACAGTCCATAATTTAAAAAAAAAAAGTTTTTTGAACATTTCAAACATTGTTCAAATTGCACATAGAGATGCACAGTCCATGATTTTTTGCAATATTTTTTTTTATTTTTTTTTATTTCAAACATTGTTCAAATTGCACATAGAGATGCACAGTCTATGATTTTTTAAAATATTTTTTATTTTTTGGAAAATTTCAAACATTGTTCAAATTGAACATAGAGATGCACAGTCCATGATTTTTTGAAATTTTTTTTTTTATTTTTTTGAAAATTTCAAACATTGTTCAAATTGCACATAGAGATGCACCGTCCATGATTTTTTGAAATATATATATATATTTTTTTTTTTAATTTCAAACATTGTTCAAATTGCACAGAGATGCAGTCCATGATTTTTTTTAATACATTTTTGATGTTTTTTTAGAAAATTTCAAATAGAGATGCCCTACACAGTCCATTTTTTAAAATACTTTGATTTTTTTTAGAAAATTTTAAACATTGTTCAAATTGCACATCGAGATGCCCTTCACAGTCCATTTTTTTAATAAAGTTTTGATATTTAAAAAAAAAATTCAAACATTGTTCAATTTGAACATCGAGATGCCATACACAGTCCATTTTTTTGAATAAAGTTTTGATATTTTTTTAAAAATTTCAAACATGGTTTAAGTTGCACAGATATGCCATACACAGTCAATTTTTTTAAATAAAGTTTTGATATTTATTTAGGAAATATTATATTTCAAACATTGTTCAAATTGCACATAGAGATGCCCTAGTTTATTTTATAAAATAAAGTTTTGATATTTTTTTAGAAAATTTAAAATTTCAAACATTGTTCAAATTTCATAGAGATGCCCTACACAGTCTATAATTTTTTGAAATAAAGTTTTGATATTTTTTTTAGAAAATGTCAAACATTGCTCAAATTGCACAGAGATGCCCTACATAGTCCATTTTTGGAAATAATGTTTTGATATTTTTTTTAGAAATTTTCAAATTTCAAACAATGTACAAATTGCACATAGAGATGCCCTACACAGTCCATTTTTTTAAATAATTTTTTTTTTTTTTTTTTAATTCTAACTTTAAACATTAAAAGTTAATAATTAATAAAGTTAATAAAAGTCAATAATTTTTTGAAATAAAGTTTTGATATTTTTTTTAAAATTTCAAACATTGTTTAAATTGCACATAGAGATGCCATAGACAGTCCATTTTTTTAAATAAAGTTTTGATATTTCTTTAGAAAATTTCAAATTTTTAACATTGTTAAAATTGCAGATACCAAAAACACAAACTATTATTTTTTTAAATAAAATTTTGATATTTTTTTAGAAAATTCCAAATTTCAAACACTGTTTAAATTGCACAGAGATGCCCTACACAGGCCATGATTTTTTGAATTAAAGTTTTATTATATTTTTAGAAATTTTTAAATTTTAATAGCTTTTTTCCAATGTGTCAGAAAGTTTAAACATTATTTAAATTGCACGTAGAGATGCTCTACAGTCAATGATTTTTTGAAATAAAGTTTTAATTTTTTTTTAGAAAATTTCATATTTCAAACATTGTTTAAATTGCACAGATGCCATAGTCCATGATTTTTTAAAATAGTTTCAAATTTCAATAGCATTTTTTCTGAATCTGTCAGAAAGTTCAAACATTGTTCAAATTGCTCATAGATTGCTACACAAAACACATTCCATTATTTTTTTAAATAAAGTTTTGATATTTTTTTAGAAAATTTCAAAGTTTAATAGCTTTTTTTCTGAATGTGTCTGAAAGTCATGGACTGTGTTTGGTGTAGGGCATCTCAATTAGCAATTTAACCTATATTAGAACTTTCTGAAACATTAAAAAATATATATATATTGAAATTAGAAATTTTCAACAAAAAAAAATTACTTTATTTCAAATAATCTTGGACTGTTTTTGGTGTAGGGCATCTCACTGAGCTAAATAGTTTGTTTGAACCTTGGGACACTTTCAGAAAAAAAGCTATTGAAATTTGAAATGTTCATTTAAAAAATCTAAACTTTATTAAAAAAATTAATGGACTGTGTTTTGTGTAGGGCATCTACTTGAGCTACGTAAAGTTTGTTTGAACTTTTTGAGTCATTCAGAAAAAAAGCTATTGAAAATAGATATTATAATTAAAAAATAATTTAACCCACCAATACTGGTTATCTGTGCTCCTACTTTCCAAACAACATAATTATTTATAAAAAGCAGGACATTTCCATTTCTTTCTGAACAATTAAACATCTGTTTTGGGTTGATAGGTGATGTAGTCAGTCTTAAATACGTTATATGTACTTTGTGGACACTCCCTTACATGCGCTGGTTATGTGAAGACCGACCACAATGTTGCGGTAAATCTGAATATCTGAATATCTGTCCAATATCAAACGTAAAACTGCCTTTACCACGGTGTGGAGTTGCTGTGGTGACCGTCCTCCTCCATCTGTACTGTACTATTACCAATTGCCAAATATGCTCGGCGCAAATGTATAGGCTATATCCCAGCCTGGTGCGTGTAAGTTAAGCATTTTTATTGTTGCAGG
>JAODUK010005759.1:0-10071 GCA_027564635.1 Typhlichthys eigenmanni | reverse complement strand
CTCTCTCTCTCTCTCTCTCTCTCTCTCTCTCTCTCTCTCTCTCTCTCTCTCTCTCTCTCTCTCTCACACACACACGCCCCACCATACAGTTAACATGTCAAGCACAATATGGTACAGATAAGTGTTGCCTATTTATGGGATGGGAGGCTCAGCAGTAGCATCATTATATGTTTGCATAGGCTAATTGCTCGTATAGTGGCAATAGGCAAAACGAATTTAATTGAATGTGAAGGCAACGCCAGCAAAAACATTTGACTCAATTAGGCTACATATAATGTCGTTTATTATTTATACACATTACACACAGATGATAAGTTGAGGCTAAATGTATTGCGACTTGACAGTCAGGCAACAGTTGAAACCTGGAACAGATAATTAACAATAGGCCTATTATGGTGAAACAAACTATACTACTACACGACATAAAACAATGACGCCGATGCAGGAACGTATTGGTATTACGTTTAAGTTTGCACTTGTTGCTGCAGCAGACAAAATAAAACGTATGGCCCACCTAATATATGGCCTTATTCATACACCCTGTTTCCAACCCATTTACTGTATTTTACAATCAGTTTCATCTGACGATTTAACTTGAATTAAGTATGTTTATTAGGTTCTTTGTCTGTTTATATGCACCAGGCTGGAAAACAATACATAATAATTATGCTATAAAATAAACATAGCCTCTTGTATTGTTTGGCACAAACATCACATGACAGACAGGTAAATATGAATAAAAAACTCAGCATATCATCTGTAGGGATGGAAATTACATACAATAGATACAATGCTCTGTCTTTCATCCTTGAAATCAGGAAATCTTGAGTTGGGATAGAAGTAGGCTTTAGTTTATGAACAATGCATAAGCTAGTGTGCATTCACAGGACATCCTCCATGCAGCTCATTGGACATACTTTATTTTATATAGATAGATACATATTTAAATCAACTGTGAGACTGGAACATGCCGTTTGGTTTGAAAAGTAGCATAGTAGCCTAATAGTAGAATACTTGTGACCCGTTCTTCTTTCGCACAGTAACCCTGAATATAAAATGCCATATGTAGGCCTTCCACCATAGAACTACGTGTACAGTATATGATGTATGTGCATTTGTTTTAATATTTTGAGGAATTACCTCCCCCTGTTGGCAAGAAAAATGATTTATGGATGTTGGTTATATGATCAACTATATATTATAGCGCCAGTAGGAATACTACACTGTTGCTAAAATCATCCCACTTCATTGTATAATATGTATTACCATTAGCACAGCTATTGATAATAACCATTATAGGTCTACATTTAAAATCCTTCCATGTACATATTTGTTTCGTAACACAAACAGAAGAAGCCAAGAACGTTTCAGCTTCACAGGGTGTGCACAAAGATGTTATCACCCCTCTCCCGTTCTCCAGATGGTGCAGTCCAGTGTGACGCGCACAAAGAGGATGCTGGGAAATGGGGATGTGACGCTGCGATGTCAAGGGAGATACGTCAGTACATCAGTACCATTGTCAATCTTTTGTTATATGTCATATATATTGTATCCTAAAATAAACATTAAAAAAGTAATAATATGCATGGATGCAAGGATGTCTATATATTATATAAAGTTTTTCTTTATATTTATATTTATATTACTTTTATTATCAACCTTATTCCAGTATTGTGGATAATAACAGTGTCAGCAACATACATACATACATACATACATACATACATACATACATACGTTAATATACGTACATGCATATATACATACATACGTTAATATACATATATACATACATACGTACTTCTTACATACGTACATACATGCATAAGTACATACATACATACATACATACATATATACATACACACAAGCATACATAGATACATACATACGTACATACATACATACATACATACATACATATATATACATGCATACATACATACACAGTACTGTATATATATATATATATATATGGTCTGTAATTGAAGTCTACATAATGACATTGTTGACATGATTAAAGTCAGGATCTTCTAGTCACCGTGTCCCAGAATATTTCTCACCATTAAAAGGTGTACTGGTTGATCTCAGAAGAGCACATATCAAATATCACATAACAATGTGTGTGTGTGTGTGTGGTCCCGTACAGTACGGACATGGCTTCCCGTCTGCCTCACGAGCTCTCGGACAGGGTCCGTGCACACGCCTGGAAGGCCTCCAGGAGATCTTTACAGCTCTGCTCTCGCGTCTCTCTTCTGATGCTGAAACAGTGTTCAAGTCAGTATTTATACAGCCCTTAATCACATGGCTGCTCAGGCCGCGCATATGGACATAAGCCACAACCCCCTTCACCTGCTCCTCCCCCATGGCAGGAAAAAAACTACTGTAAAAACCAAGTGGATAAAACATTAATTAATTAGTTAATTAATTAGTGGAAGAAGCCATGGGATCACATGGGAAAGAATACACCTTTCCACTGGTTCCAGGACAGTTATGCTGCATTCACATGGAACATGGCGGACTGCAAACACTTTCTGGAGGGCACGACAAAAAAGTCCAACGGAACGGCAGGTGCTATGGTGATGTCGCATTGCTTACAAATAATTTAAAAAATATGTAATTATTTTTGTATTATATCTAGTCCTCTAGTGATGCTGCACCAAAAGTATGACCTTCTCGTCGATGATTTCTCCGTGTGTGAGGGAACTATGAACTATGAACTATGAACTATGAAGGGTTGTAAATGCCGTCGCGGAGGATGGTAAAAAGTTAATTTTAACTTTCAACGGCATGCCGTAAGCCGTTGCTGGGTTCGGCATATTTTTACTGGCCACTTTTCCATCCTGCCGTCTGCCATCTGGCATGTTCCATGTGAACGCAGCGTTAGAGCAACAAGCAACAACAATGACCAATATATCGAATGAAAGCATCGCATTGTGTAGGAAATAAAAATGAATATGTTGTATTAATTATCTTGGTTTTGTAGTGGTCAGTTCAATGTAATAGTGACAGATGTCACAGAAGGACTCGTCCAAGATATGAGCAGGTTTGTTCAGCTAACCCAGGGGTGGGCAATCCTGGTCCTGGAGGGCCTGTGCCCTGCATGTTTAAGGTGTCTCCCTGCTCCAACACACCTGATTCTAATGAATGGGTCGTTGGAAGCCTGCTAACAAACCCATTCATTCAGGGGAGGAGTTAGCAGGGTTCAAACGATTAGGGGAGGGGTTAGCGGGGTTCAACAACACTTCCAGGCCCTCCCAGTCTAAACTGATTTACCATGCTAACATGTGTTTTGCAGCGTGCGTCAGGTCAGGTCTCAGCTGTTAGGGGTCACCGAGGGTCAAGTTCTCTGCACCCCGCTACCAGCAGTGACCGTGGCAACCACTACTAGTGGTATATGCGTTTCTGCAAGAGTCTGCATGTAACCTGACCCAGCAACGCAGAGTGTGCACAGTCCTGTGCTGAGCCGTGCACATCACAGCCTATTTCCATCTCCTGTGTGTGTGTGTGCGTGCATGTGTGTGCACATGCGTGCATGTGTCAACGTGGACATGCTGTACGCCCTGCCGTAAGGAACAGCTATAAATGGCATGGCTGCTGTAACAGGGATTCTCAGCCAAATAAGTACCGCTATAGTTCACTACAGAGAAAAGACACACCAGTCTGAAGGACGAGGGAACTCCCTCCAGGAAAGATACTTTTTGTATACTTTACATGAACATAATACCATCTAGTAATAACTTGTTCTTATTCCTTATTTTATGTTTGACTCTTTATTCATGTTTTTGTTTATTTCATATTTAATAATGTTTCATGTAAAAACATGTTGTGCATGTAATCCTGTCAAGCACCTTGAGCTGCCATTCTTGTATGAAATGTGCTATACAAATAAAGTTGACTATTACATTATTATTATATTCAACATGACTTCCTGATTTGTGTGAACTTACTTTTTGTCTAAAACCATCAGCACATTCATGTTGTAACAACATAGTTCAGGGTTTATTATCCTGTAATAGTGTGTGTCCTTACTATGTGTGAGTGCTGGGAGTATTATATAAACCCATATATAGGTGTATATATATCCCTGTAATCCTGTCCTAATACAGATTATTGTTCCTGACATAAACATGTAACACATACAAGGAGGGTATACAAATAAACACACTTTACACCTAACACTGTTCACTGAAAAAAAGGGTTAATTTGTTTATCTAAAAGGTACTGCATAGAATTAGGTGAACCTTTTGCTGTTGTTCGGTCCTGAGACTATACAGTGGGTATAATATGGAGCTACAGAGGGGCTACTTTAAATGTACAATGATTCCCATAGGCCTGTTGTATATGCTGTAGACAAGCTGAAGAACACTGTAAAATGCAACACCATTCTTTCTAAGAGTGTAGAGATAGCCCGCCCATGCACACGCACACGCACACGCACACCCACACACACACACGCACACTCATTAAAGTGTCACCACTGGCCTCTAGAGAGTCTAATATATACACACTGTCTGAAGCACGCTAAGTAAACATACATACACCATATAATGTGTCCACGGCAACTGGGCAGGGAGGTGGGGTGGTAGTGGTGGTGGAAGGGGGGGGGGGGGGGGGGTAAGGCAGGGTTGAGAGGGGACTCACCACGCATCCACATCCAGCCTTATCAGCTGGCAGGGAGCTGGCAGCTCTGAAGGGTCCTGGAGGTCTGGCATCCTGGCAGGGCAACCTACAGCACGACGTCCACACAACATCTACCGCTCTGCCACTAAAATAGGAGGGGGGGTGGGAGGGGGGGAGAGAGGGAGGGAGAGAGGGAGGGGGGAGGGGGGGAGAAAAAGGTAAGATGAGATGTAAACATGGAACATGGCCAGGAGGTAGCATTCAGCGCTGATGAGCGCTACGTGCCACTATACGCTGGCAGGACACATATCTACACTCTTAGCATGTCTGTTAGCATGCCTCCCGTGGAGTTAATATACATTTAACTAGTTAACACCATTTTTAATTGCAGACCACTTGAACCTGGGCTAGCAAAACAAAATACAATGTTGCTCTCCTCTGACCTCTTTTGTTTTAACGTTCTTACCTCCCTCTCTCTCCTGCTCTCACCCCTTCCTATGTCACTAAATCAAGGAATTTAAAGCTTGCTTTTGTTTTTGGGCCTTTCAGATGAATATGCAAGCCTCACAATGGGGTTCACACAGCAGGGGATCTACAGGACTAGCTGTGTTTTTGTTTTGTCGGCTTAAGAAGATGGAGCTCTCTGTTCACAGATGGGATGCAACAGTGGCAGTAATTAGGAAGATTAGAAGTGAATGGAGATGATTAGATAAATGTTTAAAAGTGTAAAACAATGCCGATGTTGCCATAAGATTTTATAAGAAGACTCCCAAGATGGATGAGCATCAGAGTAGATTTTTCTATTTAATTTTTTACTATGTTATTTTTACCACTTTTTCAAAAGGCAAACATTAGCCTACCTTTCACATTCATTCTCATGTATCTGTTTATGTAAGTGACAGCTGGTAGAACTACTGACCTTATTTATAATAGGAAACAATGGCAATATTTATCCAATCGTGTCAGATTATTTTTTACAATTGACATTCACTGCTTTAAAAAAGGTAGGCCTACATATGAAAGTAGCAGCCTTGTAACATTTTCTTCTTTAATTATTGTACTAATGATCAGCTATGATCATTAGTACAATAATTGTGTGCTATATTGTTATGGCTTCTTATTGACATACAGTTTAAGGCAGTAGCATCATAGCCTACGGTATCTACCTCCGTGGTTATTATTAGAATAGCAGACAACATTCTAACATTAATGTATTCTAAAATAACAGCAGCGGAAATAATTGAGACCACTGCATAAATTTCACAGAATTTTTATTATTTGGACCTTTTTATTTTTTACTTACATTTAATATATGACTGTGTTATATGTTTGTTTGTTTACAGTATATGTATAATATATTATTACATATTAAACAATGTGCAGTGGTCTAAAACTTTTTCCGCGGCTATATTTTTTAATGTCGTGTGGCCTTACACTACACTAGATCTACCGCTAGAGAGCACTACTATCTCATATAGCATAGAGCCGATGTTACTTTAATGGTTTAACAAAATATCTAAAGGTGAAAGTGACGCGATAGGCCTATGTAAAAACACAAGACCTTCGTAAAACAATGTATTAACAGTAAATGTGCTTGCAGTGGTTGTAGTGGTGATTCCTGGCCACGTTTCCCATACTGGTTCCCGAATCAAATGGGAAGCATGCAGACAGACAAAAACGTGTGTTGTCAGTGCAGACGGTATAATGAACTGCTTTTTGTTGTAGAGCACGTCACTGACCGATGTGATTTCCCAGGACGTTTTAATTTACCGCGTTTCGAGTATAACACATTTTTTTAATAGCCACTACATCTGTGACATCGGTTATTAATGCTTCATTCATATATTACATTGGGGGAATACTTCGGACGGGCCGGTGAGCGGAGGTCACCGAACACGAAACGCGCGCGTCTCATCCTGTCGGCAGGGAGAGGGAGGACGGTGTTGTGCTGAAATTGCTCTCCCCGGCTAGATTAGTCATAGCTACAATTACCGCCGAGGACTGCTTCTGCCAAATACGTTTTCCTCTCACAAATCGTATAGTGGAGACAAAGAAGGGTTTATTTTTTGAAGGTCGACACTAATGCACATTAGCCTATACTAACCAGTGCGACTCGTAACACACATGCTGATGGGGTTAATAACTGTCAACAGTGTGGGCTAGGGAACCATTTCTGGACAACACCAGAGCGCGGATCAGAGCAGTCGCCTTCAAAAATGGCGTCTTCGGTAGAAGATTTGTAAAAAATATTTAAAACGAGACCTTCTTTCTTTACATTCATTTCTACTGGTTTTACTATGCACGGAAGCTGCATTTTTCTGATGTCGGCAAGTTCGACGTTGGCGCCACCGAGCAGCAGAAACCCGAGGAGCAAAGCGCTGAAAGCGGTTTTATTTTGATGCGTCGATCCAGTCTGCTAGCACCCATTAGCATTCGCTGCTAGCATACGACAGGCCGAGCCACACTAAATCAATATTGGGACTTTATATTATCTTAAAGACGAGTTTACTGTTTTACTCTGAAACTTGCGAACAATATTTTCTGCGTTGATTAACGAAGTAGCAGATTGTGGGCTATTTAACGGGGAGGAGGAGGAGGAGGAGGAGGAGAGAGGGAGAGCGAGCGAAGGACGGGTTGGATCAAATGTTGGTCCGCGGTCCGTCCATGAGCCGGAGCCGCGGCAACAGCCTGACCCAGCCCGGCTCACATCTGCACGACTCCGCGGCACATCTGCACGCCAGGGTATGATAGATGGGGAGACGGTAGGAAAGAAGAGAGTGAAATCTGGAGGTGGTTGGTGTGTAGTTTACCCACAGACCCCCCTCGTTTTTTTTCATCCAGCGTTCTCATCCCCTCCATTTCTCTTTCAATATGCTGCCTTCCTTTCCGGAGGACTGGCGCATGAAACCGGGAAAATAGCCTAAAACGGCGAAGGCGGATTTTCTTTTTATTCACGACCTGTCTCTAGTGCCACAACTCCTCGTCGTGTTCGGTCATCCACCTTGCACACTTCACATAAATGGATAGAAATTACCCTGGGACCGGTTTCGGTGATTTGGGCGCTGGAGCTGGATGGAGTTACGAGAGATCGGCCAAAGCAAGGTACGCGTGAAGCCGACATGCTTGCGTCTGTAGCGCTGTGACATCCAATCGTTTATACCCGTTTGACTGACATGGATATACATGTTGCTATTTAGGTGCGTTGATTTGGCGTGCATTGTATTTGCATAGTAACTGTTTTGCCAACGGCAGTGGGCGGGGTGGATAAAATCAGGGGACAGGGATTGAGGCGAGTGTGATTGACAGATCTTATAGGGATTTTAGGTAGACTTGGGGAGGGTGGGGAAGGGGTTTTGGGCACATGTCTGAATCATCTATGGGGAATTATTATTGTAAGCAAAGGCCTCGCCACAGAAGCTAAACACTCACCGAGATGTGTGGTTCTTAAAAACTGCAGATGCAGCAATTCGTCCTGTGATATATTATCAACAAGCACTGACTTCAGGGATTAATACCGACCAGGGCTGCGTTACATTTACTGCAGGAGAAACCGTGTACCGTACAGTTTGCATGGCGAGATTGCGATTGCATTTTTGCCCCCCCATTCCAACACAAGCACATTTCTTTTTTTTTCTAGTGGTATTTGGGCTCGATATGTATAGCTCATTTACATAATTAAATTGTGACGTATTCACATCGCAGAGTCCAAAACTGAATAAAAACGTGAAATTTGCAGTTTGACTGAAATTCAGCCTGATTATTAACGCGACGCGAAGGTATTTTGTAGCCGCTACCGTAGCTTAGCCTCTCTATGCTAACATTGTTATTTTTGTGCAGGCCCCGATCGCCTACTTCGCCACTGATTTTGTTCTGAACACATTTGAATAAGTAACGTCGCCATGTTTTACTGTTTCCGTGTCAGAAGCGACGACGACCCCTTGTCAATTGATATAAGCTGCTTTATTTGTGACGATTGTATGTTTGCAAAACATCCACCCAAACTCGCTCCATACAGCGGTTAGCCACGCCATATATTTGATCAACGGCGTGCAAACATGCCGTTGTTTGGCAGGTTGTACAGAAGGGGCTATCATGCAAGTTTATAGTTAGCCAGTGCATGTGCATCGGTCACCTTAGATTGATGAGCACATAAAAGACTGGCCTCGCAGTTTGGGCCTAGTCCGCACATCTAGACGTGTTTCTGCAAGGCGCTCATGCTAGTAGCATTTTGCTAGTTTGTCCTCTGCACAACTGAACGCCAAGTTTTTTTATATATTACATTTTTTTGTGCAGGAACATATTGCTGAACATACGTGTGTACACTTTCACTGTCAAGCGTGAATGCTGATAATGTATGTTACTAGTTTGTAATAAATGGTGCAATAAATGGTATGTTCAACTTTGTTGTAAAGTATGCCCTTATGGTAATTATATGCATAACAAAACCACTTCTGACTGGCTCTATTATACAAATGGAAATGCAACAAATGTTCTTATTATATTATAATAATAGAAGTTAATAGCTTTATCTCTAATGCATTTTGGGCAGCATCAAGGCAGTTCTGCCTAAGCAATATCAAAGAGACCTCTTTACAAGGCTAATGTCACCATGGTTACCGCACTATGGGGTTCAATTTATACATCTCTCTAGATTATCACAGCCTTTGACTGGTGAGCCAATGCTTTGACAAATTATACTAATCTTGGAGAAAAAAGTCCTCATCTTTAATGGGCCATCTTTCAAGGGGAGGGGGTGGGGGTATATGTGTACTGTGACATTAATGGAGTAATGTCCCTCCATGCCCCCCCACTCCAGTCTTGTGTATGGGAGCTCCAGGTCAACCCACCCTGACTCTGAGCTCCTCCACCGACAAGCCTACGCAACTCCACACCCTCTGCAGGGCTATGCCACCAATCACCATGCAGGAAGCTCCGGACAAGGCGGAGCTTGGGGAGCAGCTGGAAGGAGTTTGGGTGAGAGAGATGCCACTCACCGTTTCACAGCAGCGTGTGGCCCTGGCAATCATTCCCCCTCTGGTCGTGCTGGGTTCCCTGGGTGACTGGGAGAACCGGCAGGAAACATTTAAAGTGTAACTGCACCCTGAAATATGTTTTCTGAGCTGTGAAGAAAGTAATATGACTGATCTGTGATGAGACACTGATCAAGGCTGGTAGTACTGTAATATTGACAACATTCCCTGTTTTTATAGAAATCTGCATTTTATGGACTGAAAATGGATCTAGGTACACTTTAAAGGTGGAGTCAGGCTCAGAGCTGGGGTGCAGGTACACTTTAAAGGTGGAGTCAGGCTCAGAGTTGGGGTGCAGGTACACTTTAAAGGAGGAGTCAGGCTCCGAGCTGGGGTGCAGATACACTTTAAAGGAGGAGTCAGGCTCAGAGCTGGGGTGCAGCTACACTTTAAAGGAGGAGTCAGGCTCAGAGCTGGG
>JAODUK010005758.1:0-10072 GCA_027564635.1 Typhlichthys eigenmanni | reverse complement strand
CAGAGCCAGCTTCTGCTGCCTGGGTCTGGTCTGTCGAGGCCCCTGACTTTCACTGCCACCCATGTGACAGCGCACCCGACCCCCACGGTTCCTCCCACGAGTAGTGGGCCCATAGGATGGAGAGGGAGACGCCACGTTGCTTTTACAGATTAATATTGTACTGTATAGGAACATAGATGAAATTATTCAAAGACCATGGCCCTATTTAAGTATTCAGGTTTAACCAAATCTGAAACTAACCCTGAACTCTGAGTTGGCTAACTCTGAGATGGAATACACTGAGTTTGAAGTTTCAGAACAGCTGATATGAGTTAGTTTAGAGTATGTTTACTCTGAGTTAAACGTGTGCATGAAAACTAAACAATTCCATTATCAACGGAGCTCAGATACTACGCTGCAATATGGCGACTGCCAAGAATAAAATAATGCTTAACATGCTTAATAGCAGAAAATGTTCATGCTGTGTTTAGTCTGTGGAAAGTTTCTTAGGAAAAGTATACATTGGAGCAAGCAAACATCTCTCTCTCAAAAGAAAGTCTAAAAATTAGTGACTGCACTAAGCTCCGCTCCCTTCCCCAGAGTGCCCTTTCTTTAGAGTGATTTGAGTATAATTTAAGTTGTATATTTTTGTATTTCCACTTTAATGTTGTCCTTAGTTCATATATGTATAATGGTACAATAATCATCTTACTGTTTGTACAAGAATTATGTTATTGACAAGTCACCATTTCAGAAAATTTCATTACAACTAACTACATTCAACTACTACTTTTAATGGTATAGTTTAGCTGTTTGCTATCAGTTTGTGTTGTCTACATGGTGTAGCCCTCCAATATGTAATGGATGCATAGTTTAGCCATTATGTGTCTTATTTTGTTGGTGTTGGATGATGGGAACAGAAAGGATATAGGCCTAGTTATTTTATACTGAGAAAATACTCAGTGAGATGTCAAATAATTGTATAACTACAATAGGCCTATAAGACTATAGGATTTTAGGCAACCATGACCAAAAATAACTAGCCTATTGTTAGATTTTATAGCCTACTTGCCTACTAGCATACTTGTTAAAAAATAGCCTATGATAAAATTGCATTCTATCAACTTTTTCTGAAGAAAAAAAAAAAGTTAAAAAAGTTATTAAACATTCTGTAGCCTTTTTAATAGACTTGTTCTTCTTTAATGGACAGAACAGTTACAGGTAGATACAAAGAATGAGTGGAAATTTGATCAGATTGAAAAATTCCCACCTGCTGGATTCAAACCCCTGTCTCCAAGAATCTCATGTAGTCACAGTGCTAGGCTACTGCTTAGGCCACAGCTCCATCTTATACATTTAGTAGCTTTAACCCTTAGTAGAATATCCTACTGTTTAACACAAATGTAAAAGGGTGGATGATGTTAAGATAAATGTGACCAAAAAAAACATTTGATTATGATCTGGGAATCATCTATTGTACATCTAAACGGGGTCTCAAAATCGTTTCCGGATGTAAATGGGAATTATTTTGGAAGGAAAGGTCTGACAGCGGAAGTGGAAGTGGAAGGGAGGAGAGAAACTCAGGGTTTGTTTAAGAAAACCTGCTAGCAAGCAGGTTAGGTTCACAGAGTCACTTGGTATGGTAACTTTTCCTGAGTTATCTTTCTGAAACAGAAAACTCAGAGTTTTCATCATTTCAGGGTTAACAAACTCAGAGTTTTCACTAAACCCTCTTGCTGAAATATGACCCAGCTCTAAGTAAATAGCCAATGCTTTGTTTTTTTAAAGTTCTCACATAATATATATAATATAACTATTATTCACCATTAATCCTGTAAAATATAAATTATTAGAGGTTGTAAAGCTGCAAATTTAAAAGTATAAAAGCAGCTGCTAAACTACCTAAAATTATTTACTTTCATTTGGAGGAAACTTTGATATATTTCTCAGATCAGAATTGGTGAATCTTGACCTACAGCTATGAAATGTGAATGTGTGAAGCGGTAGATCAACCAATGATCAACCACTTCTCCAAAATATAAAACCTTCATTGGCGAGCATAGATAATGCTGCAAGGGGTTTCCTGGTTTATATTTCTAAGTCTAAAACATAATTCTATTAATTTTATTTTGCAACGACAGTGTCAACTAATTACAGTACACAATGCAGTGCATAAAAGCATGAATGCCAGTTCTGTACAACAATAAATCTCTCACATACAGTGATGTGTAATTTTGGGATGTTGAAATATACAGTATGCCATGTACAAAAAAGTGGCATAATTTCAATCATTGTCAAGATAACATTAGCCTGTACATTTATACAATATACAATATTACACTGTTATATTGAGAATATGGCTAAGCATTTTGACTAGCTTGTAATGAAACAATAACTGACAACATTGACGTGTTCATTTATGTACACATTTGCTTTTGAGAGCTAGACAAGATTTTGAGCAAGGTCTGGGCTTTTGCAAGTAATCAATTGTGTGAGCTTGGTGTGAATTGTTTCCAGAAATAGACAAACTGGTTTAAAAAAGTTAAGAATGAGTGAAAACTGTTACCTAAGTGACTGAGAAAATATGTAAAGGAAGAAGAGCAAATGTAATATATAGAAATAATAATGTATTTTTGGTGAAATGTTTAAAGAATAAACTGAATGGTAATGGAGTCTAGGCTACTGCACTGTATGTATGTTGCTAAGCTACAAAACAGATGTTGTTTAAGTGAGTATACACACCCTAAAAGCAATATTGACACAAGGAGTAGCACTGTTCCCTCATATTCCAATTTTGCTATTTTCTTAGGCCAAACACAGTATCCCTTTGTCATGAGAAATGGCTAGGACACTGGGAGATATCATCTTCTGCAGGTGTGACTTTGTGGTTTTGATCGTCTTCACTTGTTTAAAGCTTGTGTATTGTTTTGTTTGTTTATTTGTGATGCATGTTTCCCTCTATCTGCAGTATGATTGTGCTCATTCTCACGTGTGCAGCATTCATCATTCTCATCTTAGCCGTAAGCTTCTCAGGTAAGACTAACATCTTGTAGTCTTTATAGACTGACCATGTACTCAAGTTTGTAGGTGACAGTCAGTGATTGGAACATATGATACATGTTTTATGGTGATATACAAGTGTAAGAGTTCATGCCATGCATTATCCAGCAGGTATGTTGATTAGGTGTGTTGAATGTATAGATCAATAACTATCTCATAATTACAGTTTGCAATATACTGTACTAGTCTATACACCAGAAATATCCAGAATGATGGACTATATAGACATGAATAAGACTATTATGTCATATATTATTAACATGATTAAGGTGATGGAATACTGTATATAAACATCATAGTTGTATGTCATATATAGACAAACTGTTAAGGTGATACATAATAACATCCACACACTTTACGCTTAGGATCCATAGTCATGGAGCCTCATTTGTGCATTCTGTTACCATTGTATGTGAACACATGGGTGTGTGTCTTTGTATAAGGTAATAGGTGTTTGTAATGTGTCTAATAGTGTTTGTCAATGGTACACCAAAGATGTTCATGTCATGGCCCCTCCATTCCTGGCATCATTCATGTGTAACCTGTCCTGTTTCAACTCAAGGTTGGCCCGGTGATTCCCTCTATTGATTACATTTGACTAGTTCTACTTGCTCATTTGTAGTCTATACATTCTTCTTTACGTCACGTTTCTACACGTGTGGAGGCTATATTGTAATGCAGCTCATTGGCTCATTGTTGTTAAGGTAACAATAAGCATCCCATGAAGGCTTCAAGATACGTCTTCTGACTGACTGAATAGATAAGGATCCTCCATTTTCTTTTTTGTTTATTTCTGACAAATATCAACCACAAAAGCCATTTGCTATATGTACCTTGTAGCATCCCGGCCGATTTAACAATGGACTTGGCTCTCAAACTGGTGTTATAAGTTTCCTTTAATCCTTCTTTTACAAATAATACTTATTAACGACTGTAAAAGCTTGTGCCCTTATCGGCCTGGTACTAAATCTCTTCCTTTCGTGCCCGGAAGCTCAGGTTTTACTTCAAAATAAAACACTGCCTGTACACAGGTGGACAATATCTGAAACAAGCTTATTGGAAATGTACATGGAAATATCACAATATGAACATACATTTGTTTATAATAATAATAATAATAATAATAATAATAATGACATATAATAATTATATTATTTATTCCGATATATTATATAACCTAATGGTTATTTACAACCTTGTTCTTTAGGCGCTGGGTCTGCTGTGGAGAGCAGCAATAGATTTCCTGTTGCCAACGTTGGAGAAGACGTGCTGCTCAGCTGCTACATGACCAAGGGAGCTACTCAAGCCGGCGATGTGTCAATCACTTGGAAGAAGGATGGGCTTAGCGGAACGGTCTACCAATACAAGGCTGGTTCTGTAGTTCTAAATGAACAGAACTCTGTCTTCAAAGGTAGAACTGAGCTATTTCCTGACACCATCCCTGATGGGAATGCCTCGCTTCTGCTGAGATTCGTTCAGATAAATTATGGGGGGTTTTACCATTGTACGGTGGGCTCTTCCGTGGGCGGAGGGACGGTCACCATCGACCTAAGAGTGGCAGGTAAGAGGCCTTGACTTATTGCTCTCTGCATGTATATGTTGTGTAGTGTACATCAACCTAGGAGAGGCATCTTATTATTCAGTCTGAATGTTTGTGTGTATCTTGTGATTTCTACACTTCACTTTGTGGGAATGAAGCTTACAATAATATGCTAGTAATGTTTTGTGGGAACCAACCATATTTACAGGAACATTCCTGGATTGTGTCATAGCAACCTCAGAACCAAGTTCAGGGTGGTGGTGGTGGAATGTAGAGAAGTGTGAGCCCCTCAGAATGTTAAACCAAGTCTAATGTGTTATTCTGTTTGCTATATCAGTCTATTCAGCGCCCGCCTTCTCAGTCAGTAATGACATCTTGACGGCTGAAGCAGAAAGATGGCAGCCACAACCAAGTGTCACATGGTTGAACAATACAGGGAACATTCTTAATGGGAATACAACGTTTTCCCAAGACTCATTGGGGATGTTTGGTTTCAACAGTACTCTTCAGCCAGTCACACTATATGACACTTACACCTGCATAATTGAAAACAGATTGGTCATTGCCAGAGCGGACGCCACAATAACAGGTAAGAGTTCACAGCATGTGTGTGTGTGCCTTGAGGGATTTCTTAAAATAAAGAAACAAGTGATGTCAGCTACGGTGTCTTTAGGCATACATTTGATGTAGGTTTAAGACATATTGTTGTCAAATGGTGTAACATCTACCAAATGAGGCGCTCACATCTGCTGTGATGTTTCACAGGTAATGATAATGTCTCATCAAAGACTTTCTTCACCTTCAGTGGAGCATCAGTCATGACCAGGCCTCCTTTGCTCCCTCTAACAGCAGTTGTCTTATGGCACTGTTACCTAGCCTGACTCCATATACAGTACCAAACAAACTGGTCTTGTCCCTTAAAGGGACACTCGTGGCTTTGTATCACCCCTTGTGCTGGAGAGCAGCATGACAACATGTTAATCTGATCTGAGATCTGTGTGTTAGGGGCTTGTGTGCTGCAGTGTGAAAGCAAACGGTAAGCGGGGGGGGGGTGGGGTGGGTGTTGCAACGCAGTCGAGAAGTGAATGAATATGAATATCACATGCATGCACGCTGCAGTGCACACACACGCACACATGCACACTGCATACACTTGGCCTGGTAAGACCATGCTGATTTAACAAACTACTGTACATGCATTGTTGGAAACTCTCCATTCAAAGTCATGATTCTGTCTCTTTGTGTGTGCGTGTATGTGTGTGTGTGTGTGTGCGTGTGTGTGTGTGTGTGTGTGTGTGTGTGTGTGTGTGTGTAAATGCAAGCCAAGCAGCTTTCAGTAAATACATCTGAAAACTTTATCTTAGATTAAGTAACACATAGCCTACTGTTGACTTTAAGGTTTGAAGTATTAAAGGTATGGTAAGTGTGAGGGAAGTGTATACTTTGATATAGGCTATACTAAGTATTTTATAGCTGTTGTTATATGCACACTTTATTTAGGACAATGTGAAAAATTATATTATTATATATTAATATATTATATATATATACAGTATATAATATATATTATATTTTTAAAATATATCTTTATAGAAAAAAACTAAATACATTTGTGATTTAACAGTTTAATAAACGACAGTCTGTCTACTCTCTACTATTATGTAATATTTTGAACATTCTAGTTCTTAAGTGTGGTCTGGTCTGTCGACCGGCAGAGGGGGACATATGAATCCCGTCCTACCAATTATTGTCCCCGGTCTCTCTTCCTTTCAGGAACGCAGAAGTCAGATCAGGCCGTGCACGGCGTCCCATTGGTCGATTGTTGGTGAGGTATCGTGTGTCCCACGTCGCAGTAGGCTAGTGTTTACTGAAGAAAAGTTTCCACTGATGGACTGTTCATTTGTTTATATGTTAATAAGACCGTTGTGTAGTAATAATGCTGTATGATAGGCCTACATCACTTTAATATGAGATGACTCATGCATAGACAAAGCAATTTCATTATGTCAACATAATCTAAAACTTTTTTTTGAGAAGGGAGGCAATTAATTTGTTTTTCATAGTTTTGTTTGATTCATTAATAGTTATTTTGGATATATCGTAGGATCGAATAAGTCACGAAAAAGATACAATGTCAGTCTCAAACCATGGAGAAAATGTGACTGCTGCCGCGGATTCTAAATCGGATCTGAAAAACGGGATCGTGGTGAACACCAGGGCGGTTTGTGGCGTCTGTAAACGACTGTATCGCGACCCCAAAATCCTGCCGTGTTTGCATACTTTTTGTGCAGACTGCATTGAGCAGTTTGAACCATTTTCTGTGTCTGCCGCAAACGAGAAGCGCATAGCGTCGGTGAGTATAGAGTCTCTGTCCCGGGACCGTACCGCGATCACAGTTCTGTGTCCCGAGTGTGATTCTGAGGTAGACATTCCTTCATCGGGGGCAGACGGCCTGACCACAGATCATTTGGCCCTGGACGAAGTTTTTCTGGAAACCTTAATGGCAGATAATTCAGTACTCTGCGATCTATGCAGTGAAGGCCAAGCAGATAAGCGCTGCGAGGTTTGCTGTGTTAACCTGTGTGAGTTCTGCTGCCAAGCACACAGGTGAGGAACAATAATATTTGCAATGCAATATGTATCGATCTGTCATGAAATAACTAGATGGACAACTGCCACCTTCGATCTGATGTGAAGTTTGGGTGCTTTTAATCACTCTGGGCCATTATCCACCAGCCCACTACAAGTATATCACAATGTACAACAACTAGTGAGTTAGCCTTATGTGGGATTTTCTTTTACATTTTATACGTTGGGAATATGAAGCCAGGCTCAGCACATTAAATCCATACCCATGCCACTCCAGTATCCCCACAATTTTGATCACATGACATCACAGCTCGTGCTAACTCATAATTTAATTGTCTTTGATTTGAGGAAGACCTACAGACCCATGTGATGTCAGCTCACTAAACCTATTCACATGCATACAAGATGTTTCACTTCAGCTAGCAAAAAATGGGAATGTGTAAAGGTGATGCTATTAGACTGGTCTCAGTGAATTTGGCCCCGCCTCCTCTCTGTGGACAGGCGGCAGAAGCGCACAGCGTCCCACACCGTGCAGTGTGTCCAGGAGCTGAAGGCCCAGGGCCGCCTGTCTCGTCCCGTCCTCTGCTCCCTGCACCCGGGCCAGGAGCTGCGTCTGTTCTGCGACACCTGCGACCGACCTGTGTGTCTGGAGTGTGGTGCCACCTTCCACCGGGACCACCGCTGCTGCCCCGTGCACGACGTCATCCATCGGCATGGCGACAGCATCCGGGAGCTGATAGCCGGGCGTCTTCATCCTCACCTGGAGCTCCTGGAAGAGTGTCTGAGGAAGGTGAGTCTTAAAGGAACGCTCCTCGACAGTAACAGTAACTTTTATGTAATGCCAATTTAAGCCACAAGGGGCATCTCAAATATATTCAATAGTCTGTTATAAAACCCCAAGACAAAAACAATGTACATGTATTTCTTCTGTCGCAGGTGGAGCTGTCTCAGGAGACCTTGCTGTCCAGAGTAGAGGTGACAGCCGATGAGATTAGGACATTTGCTCGAGGTTACGCCAGTGCTGTGGAGGCACACTGTGTGTCTCTCCTGCGCCACCTAGAGGAGCTACGGGTCCAACGCAGGTACAAAGAGAGACATAGAATCTGATTTTCCACTTATTACCTTTAGGAATTCTGCAAAGTAGAATCTTCTGCAATGCCAGTTCCATAAATGTTGGTATGGCCACGGGTTGGAAAATACTAAATGAAAGTTATTTGTAAATTCTATACTTTATATTAGGTAATCTATTTGAATCACATTGGCCCGTAGAAATAGCGCTGATGTTCACATGTGATAAATCACATGTGAACGCTGTCGTTTGTAGGTGCGGCCTACAAACGCATCAAATTTGTAGGTGCGGCCTGGCGCGCCGGTCCTGCGCGCCTGTTGCGAGTCGGCGATTAATTTATATATTCTTTTTTTGATTAATCGAATAACTAAATTATTGATAATATAGAAATCCATTCGATGCCCTAGGGTGCTCCCTCAGAAGCTGTGTCACCCACATTGGTAATGCATAGTGTTGTGCGGTCTGCACCACTTTGTGTTCCTTATTACAAAGCCAGGGCAGTGTAGAGACACTAGATTATAGTTTTCAACATGTACAGAGAATGGGCAGCTAGCAGACCATGAGCAGATATTTGCTTAACTTCACTAAGTGTATTATGTTACAATCACTGACTACACCTTTAACTGGTTTTAATATTTTAATGTAAAATATCTAACAGTCTTTAATTAACAGTAAATCTGCAAGAGCTTGTTAAAAAATAATTGAGTGCATTATGCATTTAGCACACAACAAAATAAAGTGAAATTAAAATACATTTTAGGAACACCAAAACATTGTGCAACCTCAAGCTTAGCAGTCCCAACAAAAATCATCTTACAGTGTGCAATTTGAGTAACACTAATTCAAACATCCAGGAATAACTAGTGTGTTCTTAATCAAATCTAACACACCCACCAATATTTTTTATTATTTATTTAATTAATATCTTATATCCAGTCAGTGCCATTGACCAGCGGCACTGGTTTCTACCTGGAGTTGGTCCCCAGGCTGCACAGGGATGGGTTAAATGCAGAGGATGAATTACGCAACATGTATGTTTATGTGACAATAAAAGCACCTTTTCCTTTACCTTATATAGCCTATTTAAATAGCATTAGACGGTTGGGGAGTTTATTGTTCATTTTAATGACGTTTCAGAGAGTGGTGTTTGAAAAAGTTGATGTAATATTGTTTCCCGTAGGCTACTGAATAGTCTACCTGCCAAACATAACTCTTCACACTTTACACTTTAGAAGCAATGGCAGAGGTTGTGTCTCCTTACATAAATTAGGAGTGATCTGAGCATGCATGACTACGGTTGTCTGGCCACATCAACTAAATTCTGTCGGGTCATCAAACAACACCCTGTTAACCTGCACTATACTGTGTGCAGAACCCCACAGGCCAAAATAATGTTGCTGCCTTTCTCTGGCATGCACAGTAGTAGGCTATAGGCTAAAGTTTTCCCCGCTGATACTAGACTGATACTACGAAATATATTTAGCCATGCTACATATTTTTGAATGACTATGTGGATAGATATATAAACTACGCTTAACCTCATTGTTATAGACACTGGTCTGAAAACAACTCATAAAAGCTATATAACACCAGATGTACTATGCTGCACTGCAAGTAAGCTGACAAATTGCATACACAAGTTGAGACTTACGTTAGATTTGATCATTGCCACAACTCGCGTCCAAATTGATAAATGCCGACCTTTGCGTGGAAATGATCATACACACCGATTTCTGTTATACACATTTCATAAATGAGGGCCATAATGTGATGTTGTACCTTGAATATAATTGTTTTGTGAATATATATATATATATATATATATATATATATAT
>JAODUK010005757.1:0-10073 GCA_027564635.1 Typhlichthys eigenmanni | reverse complement strand
GCCATACAGCCAATGGACGCATCTCTCCACAAAATAAACTGAATATTGCAACATTTTCGATATGATATTGCGCAACGCGATATTGCGATAACGATACTGAATCGATATATTGTGCACCCCTAGTACATGCGTGTTCATGCGTGTGTAGAACTCACCCACAAGCCTGATGACGTTGAGCGTCGTGTTGGTGAGGATCGGGGCGTTGTTCTTGTTGAGGCTGTAGTCAGACCTCTTCCTGCTGCGCATGGTCTCTTGGGATGCGCTGATTGTGGGTGGATTTGGCGGTGCAAAGAGCAAGGGTGGGGGTAGAGGAGGAAAGAGTCGTGAGAACACGACGGACTGGCTAATATCTCTCTGCAGAGATGCACAGCAGACGGGCTGATGCACAGACGGGATCAAAACATCTCCCGACGGCGGCACACTTGAACATCTGCTCACAGATCCTTCTAATGGGTCAATCAGAGGCATTACACAAACCCTGAGACATAGAGGAACCCACTGCGTTTGACTCCATGATCTGGTGGTCTCAAAAGGCCAGGCATGTACATTAGCCTGAAAACATTATATATGCCTTCCAATTTGTGGTTGTGAACTTTAGACCTGCCAAATCATTAGCGATTAATGCTGTCGGAATAGGAACATTAGCATTTTGGAAAATATAGGCTAGAATAAGGGTAATACACTTTGCAAATGCTATGCAGAGTTCTAGTCGAGGTACATTGCCATGACATATATGATTAATACGTTTATCATGAGTAGCATCATTACGGCCATTTGTTAACATGGAGCAAATTATTAAGTAATTATATTTTCTTTGTACTTATTGTTTCAAACGTCAGGCGATTATATGTAAGAATAATACTGTACGCATGTACACACATTCAACACAGTAGTTTTGACGGTTCATGCTACCACAAAGCAAGTAAAGCATTGGTCTTGCAGTCATTTCAATAGCTAGCATACATAGGTGATAGCATCTCGTGATAAGTAGCCCTACATCTCTTGCCAGCATAAGAAGAAAAGCCATGATAATTAGCAGTATTAGCTAGTGAACCCTTGAGATGTTTTACTACTATATAATTATTATTTTCATTAAATATTATAGGGAGAATACTATTGCATTCTCTAGGGAAGTCATTTCAAAGATCCTTCACAGCCCCCTGGACTTAAACACTTCAAAACATAAAATCCTAACTGCATGTCGCAATGAAACTCAAGTTTGCATTCAAATGGCTCTTCATTGTGATAATTAATCCTTTTATATGAGCAGTAGAAGAGCTAATGATCATCTTGTTTTGTTTTTTTAAATAACAGCCATCAATCTTACACTAGACCTTGGGAAGAGGAGGGCAGTAGGAACAGAAAGAATACTATGACATTAAAAGACTGCAAGCAATCATTCCACCCACTCAGTGGGGTTAGAACATGTAACAAACACACTGTAGCACAATGCACACACTTTGACATTCAACATTTTACCACAGAAACAGAGAATATTAACCTAACCCTAACCCCGAGGACGTCATGTTGACTGTATTAATACGCGTATTCACACTTCGCTTTAAAGTGCTTCATCAGCCAACATTTTCCACACATACCTCCTAACCCTCGCCTCCCTTTGGAGAAAGAAAAACTCCCATAGATAAATGGAAGAAATCTTGGGAAGTAGGAGCAATCCCTCTTCCAGAAGGGAAGACATTACATAATGTCTGATTAGAGAGTTCCCCATCCCATGCACCCCCCCTCCCCCAACTGGGTGTAAGGCCAACTGGGTGACCCATCAGCGCGTGTAGGGCAGCACAGCAGACGGTTCACCCCGTACGTCAACAGTGTGGCCGGACGTGACCTTTGAACCCGGAACTGACCTCTTGAGAGGGACGTCGCCCGTCTGCTCGTCCACGTAGTCCTGCTTGAGCTCGTCCGCTACGTCGCTGTCGCTGTCGTAGTCCTGGTACACACACTTCTCCAGCTCGTCGGACTCGTACTGAACCGGAGAGAGGAACACAGCAGTGCAGGATGGGATCACATGGGAGCGTTGAGAGAGAGGGAGAGGAGGGGAAGGTCACGGTGGCTACATCAACCCAACCCAACCCTATTTTCTATTCAACTACATTTTTGTACTTAAATAAACAAGCGCAGAACCAAAATGATGCTGGCTTTGTTTGCATTACTCACAACCACAGAGCAGATTTCCATCTCACCAGTTGTATTTATGTATTCAATACCAAGCAAGTATGTATAAATCGATGTGTTAGGCTACATCTGCCGCACAAAGATAAGAGGATTACGTAGCTGGTCTTTAGTTGTTTTTAATTAAATGAGGAGGTTTCTACCAGTATACACACACACACACCTCAACATACATATCAGACGCAGGATGTATGGTTAAGCAGTTTGCTCTGCTCAAAACAACATGCCGACCTCTTTCGAGTGCGCGTCGTCCTGGAGACTGCTATGTCAGGCTTGGGGGATTAAGGGTTTTAGGGTCACAACTGTCAAAACCACATCACCACTGAGGCACTTGACAGTTCATCGCTGGCTAAAGACTTGGTGAGCTCGTTTCTGTTGGATTTGTACCTAATCTCTCTGGCTGAGCTAACCAATCCGATGCTAGAATGTCCACCGGTTCCTACCATCACAATCATGCTCATCTCCATTAGGTAGTCACTTTGTGAGGTCAAGATAAGCCCTTTTTCCCCTTCAACACCTTGCCAAAGTTGCCTATAGTACAGTACATTTAAAGAAAGGCCTAAGAGAAAATTTTGAAAGTAAAATTTCCCAAAATAACAGTGGCAGTGGAAATGTAAAATGGAGGTGAGGAATGCTAACCTGTCACAGAATGCAGATCCATCCCATAAATGAGATTTTCCTTTGTACCTCCATCACAACTGTAATAGCTTTCAGTAACCAAACTGCTATATAGGAAGGATCATAAACATTTAGAAGATATAGCTTCTATTAAATTGACACATTAGTTCATATGGGATTGCCTCTGAGAAAATACATTTTCCAGTGGGTGGTTAAGCACTGCAACAGCTTTTGTAAACATGCTTTTCAAGTTTTGAAAAGAATTGTACGCTTAAATCCACAAATAACCCCTGTTGTGGAGTGATGTCTGTTACTTCATAACACACACACACACACGTGCACCCACACACGCACACCACCTGGGTAGAGAATTTGTTGACTGGTAATACATCCTCTCAACACAAATATTGACGAAATTACCAAAAATCTAAAACGTTATTGAAATTGAAATACAGGGTCCAAAAGAAATAAAATACTATAATGTCTCTGAAAGATATAGTCAAACCTAAACAACCTCTTCACCCCACTAATGTTAAAAAAAAACTGTTCTTTGTAATTGTCAGGCAACACAAACGTTTTATAATAATGGCATTAGGTCTAAGCCTATCAAACTCTGTTGTGGCTCTAGCAATGACAGCTAGAGGGCTGCACAGTGATTATGTCAGATGTGATCAAGCTGGCTGTTTATTAAGCCATTTTGTGGAAGTAACTCAATAGCGGGAATTGCTCAAGACAGGTGTAGAAGGGAACAGGTGTATCTGAGTGACAGTGATAAATGGCTGAATCAAAAGGCTGATGGAATATCAATGCAGTGCCAATTTGAGGGACACTTTAGTGATGTGTGGAACTCATTAATAACTGTTTATCCTGGAAGAGCATGTGATAGAGCATTACCTGAGTCAGAATATGCAATCAGATTGATTGCATATTCACACTTGGTCAATCAGTTGGTTGTACTTAATGACTCTCTAACTTTACTACTTTCAAAGTCCCAACAACAGCAAACAGTCAACAAACAGTCTTTAACAACAGAGACTAACCAAGGTTTTTTCCCCATTTGACAATAGAATCTTTTCATAACCTACAGTAGAATATAGGAGTAACATTCACATTATCAAGACCTAAACAGCAGCATATACTGCCATGGCTGTTTGGTTATCCAAATGACACCCTACAGCGGGGTCTATTCAACTCCGGCCCTGGAGGGCCGTACCCTGAATGTTACAGATCTCTCCCTGCTCCAACACACCTGATTCAAGGTCGTTAGAAGCCTGATAACGAGCTGTTCATTTGACTCAGCTGTGTTGGAGCAGGGGACATCTAAAACATGCAGGGCAGCGGGCCCTCTAGGACCAGGGTTGGGGACCACTGTCCTATGTTGTGTACACAGTACAGCAGGTACACTGTGAGACTCTGTTTCTTTTAGTGAGAACTGTGTCTGTGTGCGAGTGTCACCACCTACCCCATTAGATGCCAGCACATCCTCTGACTCGTCCTCCTTGTGCTCTATGTGCATTTCAAAGGGGTTTCCCTCCTGGTGGAACTGCTGGAAGAGTGACAGCTCCTCCTGCGCAGGGCTGCCAGCAGACGAAGCCTGTCTGCTGGGAGAGACGTTTGTGGAGCGACACTGGCCCATGAACTTAAACTCCTGTTCACACAAAGCACAGGCACAGTGGTGGAGAGAGAGCCTTTAAAAACACTTGGACACCTATTTATACATGGTTTTTAAAGCTAATGTTTTACACTATGTAGTCAATGTGTGTTTGATAACCAATACAAGTTCTGTACTACTTCGTCTAGCATTCATGTCATTGTGTACACTTGTGTTATGGTGAAAGTATAATCATGAAAACAATAGAGAGCTATTCTTTATTAGCGCCAGTCTTTAAGTGAAGTACACAACATGACATTTTGCATGCAGGAGTACAAGCGCATCAATTTCTGTTGCTTTTCGCGGTCATCCATCTCTAGCAATCTCTAGCATCATCTAGAAACTGTCAATCCTGCTTGCTAGATAACTATGGTCGTGCTGGAGCATTTATTCATCTGGATGTCTGGTCCTGTTCTGACACAAACATTATGCATTTGAAATGCAGGCGATTCATTTTTGAGGAGAAAAAAAAACCCATAGTAAAAACACTTGCCTTGTGTTTTTTTTTCCACTTGACAGACTTGACAAGCTAAGTTATAATGTATATTCATCTCATTAGTGGTCCGGTTTTAGAAATATGCAATTGCATTGCAATTCAAAATACAGACAAGTCTGTTGCATTAAATTGTTGTCATGAGTTTGAATAGTAGCATAAAGCTTGAATCATACGGGGGTGGTAAGTGGTATAACAATATTGCAAGAAATGAGTCACCTGCCTTTCCCAGGCAAGTTGTGCTTCTCCAGGTTGGAGTGCCCCCCAGAAATAATAAGAATCAAAATATGGATGTTAATTACAATATGAGATTCAAAACCATATCTTACACACTTGCCATTATCGACCCGCTATGCTAAATTTGCATCAGAGACTCTATTCAGTGTTGTTGATTTAAATCAAGGAACTATGCCGTAACACACGCAAAAAAGTTAAGCGTCTGTAGAAGATCTAAGTTAAGGCTACTTGCCTCCTCGTGTCACAGCTGCTACAATAAACAATTATCCCAAGTTTGCTGGTAACAGATTGTTTCGAAGCAGGGCCGTAATCCTCACGGTAAAGCCGTTACACTGCCTGTTTAGCATAAGCTAATAGAGGAGTTGCAGAAAATAGCAATGACAGTGAGTTTATTCTAGAGATTTATCTCAGAAACGTCTTTGCTCCGACTGACTAACCTTCAAGATGTTGTCTATCAAATAAAAAGAAGCACCGTGAATCTACACCATTTGTCCTTTGGACTTTTTTTTTTTTGTGCATTGGAAGAAAACTGCACATAAGGTTAGCATGATGAACGGATCTTACTGTCAGCACTGGTTGTGATGTATATCCAGTGGGACAACAATGCAGTCATGGGGGGTATTTTCACTCCCACGTGAAAGTAGTTTAATGCTGGACAACTGCTGTACCTATCTGATAAATAAACTCCAGGGATGAGAAGCTGCACACATGTCCAACTCCATTTTTTTTTAAATTATGCGATATTTCACTCTTGTGTACTGGATCCCCACTGGTGCACAGTTACTGAGAGCGTACTTGGCACATGGCATGAATTACTCACATGAAGCTGGGTGATGTTGAAGTTGGACTTAACGGGACAGAGTTCCCACGACTCGTTTTCCAGGAACATTCGGAGTTCCTCCAGCCGAGCCCTGGAGAGAGAGAGAGAGAGAGAGAGAGAGAGAGCGAGAGAGAGCAAGAGCGAGAGCGACAGAGAAAGAGAGAGAGAGAGAGAAAGAACAAAAGAAGGCAGAAGTTGTCAAATAATTACCTTCTGAAATTCACTCACCGGTGACTCCCAGAGACAAGACTATCACTATGGTTGAAAATGTTTTAGTTAGGGGCTCACAAACAACATGAACAAATAACAGCAGGTGTGTCTATTTGGCCTAGTTTAGAATGGATATTGCAGTGGGAATGAAAGAGTTCTCTTTTTGGCGAGAAATGCTCTAAAGAAGCTTCTTGAAGAGTAGCTAAAAGGGGATGTGAAGGGTTCTAAGTGACGGAGCCTGCCTTTCCTTTTATCACTGGCCGCATCACTGTAAAGGTCTGAGGGTTGCATTTGAGTGATGTTTGCTGCATGCTTGACGATATCGTGAGTTTGTCTTGCTTTTCTCTGTGAGGCAGGTGTAGCAGGATGTGATGTTAAATGAGAGAACTGACTCCATGAGTGATCGGTATTCTGCTGTTAAAATGTCCTGTCTGACATTAAATCTCGCAGCCACCTCAGGAGAAACATGCACTGTTGAGCCTTTTAAAACATTGCAAACAGTCTTTTAAAGGTCACAGTGCAGATATACCCACACACACACAAATATACATGTATGTGCGTCCCAAGACTCCCAACCAGGCACTCACTTGCTGGGTCAATATCCTTTTTGTTTGAAATGTCAGTACGTTCCGAGCAGCGCTACTTACACCAAAACATGTGTTTGAAGCAGTCAGAGAAACAGTGTAATGAGGTCAACTGCAGTTTCACACCTTTAATACTAAAATGCCAAAAGTTAATTTCAACTGTTAATTTCACAAAATTATAACCTTCCTGAACATTGCCGTTTGGTGTTAAAGGGCACACTAACGCAAAAATATCAATCATGCCGAAATGTGACAGCACGGGCCATTATTATAATCTCTTAAAAGTCTTGAGAATATAATTTTGTCCTGCAGTATGAGCTGCAGGCTAACAAACCCCTCCCCCCACGACAACTCTTACAGCAATAGACATGCTGATAGACACATCTGTCGGCTCGTTGATGGGTAATCCCTGCTGTATGCGCTGTCATCAAATCAAATCTGTTGTGAACATACCCGCGGCCCCGATTGTCCTTTCAGCAACACAAAGCTCATTGGTATGCTGACGCTTAAACGGCGACAGTCGACAGCTAATCACAAGGCCAATCAATGCAAACCACTTACGACTGCTGCCAGCCAGTGTGACGCTATACATATTCATACGTGAATATGTTTACTGACGTTATACATATTTAAACTACCGTATATATATATATATATATATCATACGGGTAGACTGATAAGCAGGACATGAGGTACATGAACTTTGTGGTTAATACAGCAGTTCAATATTCGCTAGATAAAGGTGTGCTGTCTGAGATGGGCTACCCTTAATTTGTTCTCGATCACTTCTTCACAGGTTCAACTGTATGGCCAGACTGCACACAGCCACAACCTGATGGCCTATCTGACCTGTGATAGTTCTTGAAGTAGTTGACACTCTGGCGTTTGATGGACTCCTGCAGCACCTCGGACCTGCTTCCACAGAACTCTTCTCCCACATGCATCAACCTAATGAAAAGAGGCATTGGGACGGTACATTGGTACAGAGGAGGGTGTATGAAAGCACAGGGATATATTAGAAATTAATAAAATAAAATAAAAACATTAGCCACAGACACAATCTTATTAATTTATGTTCCAAATGCCATTTTTTATTTTGGACAGACTTTTCTCTTATGTAGGAGTTTTGGCTAAAATAAATGATTGACTCCCTTCAGACAACCATTGACCGTGCAACAAGTAAAACTTGAACGTATGATGAGGGGGACCTTTAATTAGCCCAAACAAAGAGTTTGCTCCATTAACGAAATGCTTATGACACTGGCCCTTGAGGCCCCCTGCTGGTCATAGTGCCTCACTGCAAAGAGAGAGAGAGACAGAGAGACAGAGAGAGAGAGACAGAGAGACAGAGAGACAGAGAGAGAGGGAGAGGGGGGAGAGAGAGGGAAGCAGGAGGCGCCACAGAGCCCCGTCACCCTGACCATGAAGACCAATTATCACTAGCGACAAGAGGCAGGTCCCTCCCCCAGCCTGAGCGAGCTGACCTGCTTATGACATCCAGCACCACTATGAAGTCATCGTATTTGAAGGTGGACATGTCCGTCCCCAGGATATACGCCTTGGCTTTCAACTGGACGTCCTGGGAAGAGTGGAGACAGGTCAGAGAGGTCAGAATCTGTGCCCCAAACTGCACCCGCACTGAGTGAGAGCGAGCGGAGCAGGAGGGCAAACGTCCACATAAGGCAATACAAGGAAAGTGCAGAAGGTGTTGTACCTGCCAGATGCGTGACAGCCCGTGCTCCAGCTTCTTCTTCACGTAGCTGCGATCAACAACCGAATCGCCGGACTGCACTACCACTGCTGCCTCATCTGGGCACACGCACCAACACAAACATGCCAAAATAAAAACCACTTTACACAATACACAGATGATTATGAAAACGGTCAGATGTTCGGCACTCAGCAGGACAGGAATTCACATTCTCATACTGGAATGGGGCGTGACAGATAGAAAAAGACCGAATCACGATAAGGAAAAGTCAAAAAGGAGCATTCACCCCAATGGCAAAAAGGCCAAATGAAAGATATTGCTCAGTAAAGCAATTGTTAGAAGAAGAAGATTGGAGATCTGCAATAAAAGTACATGTGAAGGGATATTTACACCTGTGAATACTACAATTCCTAGTTGGTAGGCCTATTTCAATACAATACTTGACATACTATTGTACAAATCTCATGTTATTTTGCTAGTTTTCACAACGGGACAGATTTCTTCTTCAATGTTGGACTGATGTTATTACACATAATTGAATTTCACTGTGCACTATGCAAAAGGTGAACTGATGAGAAATTCCAATTTAATGGCTATAGATTTCATTTTGTTCGGGTCAAATCACGCGGGCCTTCTCGAATGAGAAGTGGATACGAGTAAAGTGCACAAGCTCCCTCCCAGTTGAGAGGCTCCTCAATCACATCCCTATCACAGCAGCAACAATGCTCTCTCCTCCCATTACTGGGTGGGAGCCGTGACGGGCAGGGGTGCCTTCAGAGCCACTGCCCTTCATCATTAGTTTGAGCACGAGCTCGCTCGCGACACGACAACAGTTTAAAGCTCCATGAGACACTCAGCCAGGATGCAGTAGCTCACACTGGCAGAGGTCAGAGAGAGAGAGAGAGAGAGAGAGAGAGAGAGAGAGAGAGAGAGACAGACACCGGCCAAACAAAACAAAAGAGGGGTGGAGGACAAGAAGAGATTTCACCCCAAGAACAATCCAGTGGGACTGCAGCGAGTGACAGCGCTACTCTGGATAAGGCTCTCGGCTGCTTCCCCCGGGTCTCGCACAATACGGTGCCTTATGGTTGCACTCGCACAGCATCCACTCAGTATGAGGCAATCAGGTTAGCATATTGGAAAAGCAGCATTCACTGGAAGCATTGCTATAGAACCTACAGAGTAGCGCAATTAAAGACTGTGTAAAGCAAAATACAGAGATTTGTTTGGAAATTACATGTTAGAAACCCATTCCTGCAAACATGTGAAAACACTGTTAACTATGTAGTATTGAATTGTGGAGTTATACCATTGAACTGTATTTCATCATTACTGTGTTCAGGATTTTTGGCGGGACAGAAGAACCTTTTTCTGTGGTGTGACAAAGTAAACACAAATGTATGTCTGCTTTAGTGCTGTACCAAACGATTTTTTTTTTTTTTTTGTCGATTAATCTATCGATTATTTTTCGATTAAACAATAATTTTTCCGATTAATCGGATAACTACATTATTGATAATATAGAAATCCAGTCGATGCCATAGGGTGCTCCCTCAGAA
>JAODUK010005756.1:0-10073 GCA_027564635.1 Typhlichthys eigenmanni | reverse complement strand
TTCCACCACCATGGAAACAGTGGGCCGGTCTTGGGCCTGAAACTCCCAGGCTGAAAAGTGTCCCCACTCCGGCCCTGCCCTCAGTCTTTACAGAATTTGCTTCTGTAAAGACTGCAGAATGCTGCGCAGCGCATGTTGTACAATAATCGTGACTGACGTCTCCCCGGCATAAATACCTCTTCCCGCGTAAAACACATTCTTAACAGTCACGCATGGCTTAATGAAACATTGGTGGCCGGTCTGTTGATCCATCCTGCCAGGGAATTTTGTTTCTGAAATGAACTGCTTGCTAGCTGGAACCTCGCAGCTCAGATCTTGGCATGGAAGCACGGGTCATATAACGACATCCCAGAATAGGAAAAACAGCCCAGACAGAGCCTGCAGCAAAGCATTATGAGTGGCAGTGATCCAGCTAAAACCCACTATAAGTACGCCAGCCAATAGAGCGGCATTGGATATACTTCACATCTCTGTATTCTAGTTATATGCACACAACGCATAGGCTACAGAAACACACAGATACCATGGCAGAAATATATGTAGTGATTCTGGTGCTTGTGTCATTCTATACATTTGTATTTGAAATATTTCATGCCAAGTATTTTCTCTTCCACCTCTGTGGATACAGTGAACCATATTTGGTTTTTTGGACTATTCACGGTCAAAATACCGGCCTGTCCCTCATGTTCTGTAAGTATTAGAGTAGGCTTGTGGTTACTAAGCAACTGTCACGAAGCCCCTCTCCGGATAATCCTCTAGGCCTGTCTATGGCTGCACACTGGTACATCACCTTGGATCACCGTGCTTTGTCAGAAAGACTGATAAAGAATTTGTAGGCTTTATCTGTTTTAACAGCATGGCCACCTGGCCCTGACAACAAGTTAGGGGTGCATTTACAAGAACTGAAACACTGCCAGACGTGTTTTTACACAGTTCCTTGCTGGGTGGCATGTGTGATCCAACATGCAGCTGCCTGTCTTGTTTGGGGCAGCAGGGTGGGTTTTCTGAGAAATGCCCAGGAGTTTCTCTCAAAACTGTACCCAAAAACCAAAAGATATAACGGTACCCCAAAACGAAAAGATATAATGGTACCCCAAAAGCAAAAGATATGGTACCCCAAAAGCAAAAGATATAATGGGATCAAAGTACATCAGCTGCAATAAGACTATGAATGAATGGTAATGCCCAAAGTTATCATGCATATTATAATCCATAATAGAAATGCAAAGGCTGCTAGCGTGATCTTGATTTGCTGCAACATCAGTGTCATTCGTCTTCATGTGCCTCTTCTGCTCTCTACCCTGCAACTGTGCTTAAAGCTATACTCCTCGATTTAGCTTTATGTGTTTCAAACATAAAGCTGGTGGCCAGCTTTACCTTTAAAGGAGCTGTCTTTTATATTAAAACAAACTGCCAAATAGGCTCTTCCTTCATTATATTGCAGCATGAACTCAAACAGCATTGTTGTTGTTATAATTACAGTTTAATTAGACGCCAAACATGTCTGATATTTCTAAACATTTTGTTAGATTTATGTTACATACTAGAAGTAGAACATTTCACTTGTCACATGTAACTATATTTATTATCCAATCTTTTGTTTTTTATATTTTCCCCCAAGAAATTGTTTTAACTTGGTTGTGAGTTACTACAGTGTTATAATTATTTCAACATTTTGGTTTATGCCTTTATACATCATTTCATGTTATTTTGTTGTATTAGCTGTCAGAACTATAAAATGCAGTGAGGTTGGGTAATTGGTAAATTATTGTTTACCAGTCATGTCACCCACACTGATTACAACAAAGAACTCTGATAACTGGAAAATCCCTGTAGGCGCTATACAGATTAATTTATGTGGACTTGAGAAATTTGTCAGTGTTACCACATACTGATTTCAGCACTCTGGACCTACTGTATAACACAATGCAAAGATCAGTGAACAAAGACTATTTGTGTAAGCTGTGAATGTTTATTTACAAAGAATAGCACGCTATGTAACATTGAGGACAACATTAACACAATAAAACAAAAAACTTTGGATGTTTTTCAAACATGTCAGAACTGTGTGTTTATTCAAAAAATGCATGAAATTGCTAGTCTAATCATGTCTAAGTGATCCCACACAGTTTTGGTTATATAGTAGAGATACTTTGATACTGTACATCTGATCTCCAGATGTCTTAAGAGCATTTATGGTGCTTTTGAGCTTGTTATGCTGAAAGATACAGTATTATTCAGTGTTCACCGAAGGAAAGATGCATCTATAGCGCTCTTTGTAAATGTCACTGTTCACAATTCCATTCATATTATACAGGTTGTGTGACTATCGAAAATGCAGCTTCAGACAATAACAGCACTGCGACTGTTTCACAGAGTGCTGTAAACAGGAATCCATTAAAAGGCTCAAATGCACATTGCGAGCCCCAAACGTCTCAATTGTACTGTAGTCATATGCAGTAGTTCCGTAGACATGTATGCAAATAGCTATTGCTTCATGTACATTTCCAACCTACTGGATTATTTTCTGCTACATGGCTGTAAATAAGGGTGTACAGCTGCACTCTCTCGAGACTGACTTTTGCACTCTAAAAATTATTAATCTGAGGAGCAATCCCCAATTTTATAAGATTGGGGATTGCAGCTATGACAAAGAGGCTTAAGGTCTCAAAAAGCCCTGCTTTTACACATGCTTGATTTCTTCCAAAGACAGAGAAGAAGGGCCTCTATCAAGGACCCCAGAATGTCTAAAAATAGGCTCACAATGTCTATCAAATGCTATATGCTAAATGTCTATAGCCATTGGCCAACAATATCTGCAATGTATGTTCAGAGATATTGTTAATTAATACATGTAACTCATGAATAAGATCATTATGGTATGGTTCTGTGTGCTTTCTGTACCAAACCAAACATATTGTTCCTTAATTTCTTTCTGAATATAGATCACCGTGATATGTTTTACATATTTTCCTTATGGGCAAAGTACATTATAATTATACTTTGCCAGTTTATTTATTGTAAATTGGTTGCATGCGTCTAAACGTGTTAACGTTTTGCCATAAAATGTATTTCATGTCACTATTTATGATTGATTTCTTTTTAGAGACCATAAATGGGACATTTGGATGCAGTACCAACATGTGCCACTAAACCACTAAACCGCACAGCTGGTCCCATCATGGTAAATGGTAAATGGACTGCATTTATATGCCGCTTTTACCCAAAGCTCTTTCAAATATTTTGCCTCACATTCACACACCAATGGTCGATGATCGCTGCCATGCAAAGTGCGACCAACCACCGGGAGCAGTTGGGGGGGGGGGGGGGGGGGTACGGTTGGGGGCTAGGCATCTTGCTCAAGGATGCTTATAGGTAGGTCAAAACCGGGGTTTGAACCTACAACCTTCCGGCTGGGAGCCCAGACCACTAGACCATCCTGCCCCCATCATGACATCATTACCTTCTTCAAAAGGGAAGTGAGTCACATTGTTATAGAAACATTTCAGCACTTATCTGACTCGTTTATGATTTTGTAATGTCACAGTTGTTAGTCTAGAATGTGGAGAGATGTTTTCTTTCCATTAAAGAGGCTATGTGCAGCAGCCCTGTGCTTGTTGATAGCCCCTGCCTCTGACCAACCACGGCCTCTTTCTCCTGTTTGGTCTGGTGAATCTACCTTGCCTGTCAATCACATGAATGCCCACACACACCGCTACAAAAGGTTTGTCAATGGGCTCCACAATGGCAGACCAATGAACTCCAGAGGCAGGGAGCAGAGGAGCGGGTGGGTTTTTGGTGTGTTGTTAACTACTCGTCTGGTCGGCGAACGCCTGGAAGTGACGTTGCGCGATTGCTTAGTAAGACAACGCTGTGAAACGACGTCACGCCGACCAGACAAATTTACTATACAATTTCTTTCTTTTCTTTCTTTCATCTAAGTACAATCTACAATATATGTGTTACTTGTATCTGGAGATGATTTTTTTAGTTCCCACTTTCCGGGGAATCATTTAATCTGTATTACGCTGATGTTTTCCGCTGCAAGGGGCTAGTTGAGTTTCTAGAAAAACACATTCTTCTGTGACTCTGTGTTCGAGTCTCTGCTCTCATTCTTAGGGAGGTGAATGTGGTAACCTGTCTTGCCAGATGGATTGATAGAGCCGTCCATCGAAACTGTTTGAAAAGGGCAGGCCCTTTCAAAGAAATACTTGGCAGTTGTTGGGATGTCATTGTTGTTTTCAAGTCGCTCTCGCTGTCCTAAACCACGCCCGTAGCTATCAGTACGACTCTGATTGGTAAGATCAATTGATACTTGGACGCAATTACTTAAAACTCTCCAGACTGATTGTCGCGGTGAAGTCAAACTGAAGCTTGCGAGATCAGAATAGTCTTGCGAGGCTATGAATGGGGGAGAATATAGAATCACAATAACCATTTGCAACCATCCCACTTTTCATTTTGTAAAATAGATAATCTTCTTTTAACTGCAGAGTAGTTATGTAGTGGATAGGGTGGTTGAATCTGTAAGGTAGTAGGGTGTGGGTTCAATTCCCAATCAACTTGTCCGACTGTAAAATCCTTGCACAAGATGCCTTACCTGCTCTATAATTCTTGCAATTGTACTAACTGTAAGCCGCTTTGGATAAAAAATTGATGCAATTATAATGTGTATTTAATGATCACCATTTAGAAGAGGGAGCCATTCTCAACAAGCTGGTCAGCATTTGTATATGTCACTTCGTGAAGCGAGGCTAGGGGCACTGAGGACTTGCTGCCCTGGATATTGCCATCGTCATGTTTATCCCGCTGTTTCCACGGAGACGTGCCTCGCTGCTCTGCCTTATGTAATAAAGCCTAAAAATTCATCTTTCTGTGGATGGAACAGCAAAGAGCCTCCAGCCCCAGGAGAGAGAGAGGCAGAGAGAAGAGAATAATAATAAAAAAAAGACTCAGAAGTGTTCAGTACCTTCAAGGGAATAATCTGAACAACTTTGAAGCTAGTTTACATTTGTATATGCATCATTATGGTACATTAAACGTCTGTGTATTGCTTCAGTCGGACTACAGGTTGGCCTAAATGCGGCTTATTGAACGACACACATAAGGACATCAGTTTGACATGATCGGCCTGTAGTATGTTCCACTGTGAGCGATAGCTTTATCACAGCAATGGGAAAAATAACAGGAAAAGCAAACGTCAAAAGTGCTGTAGCGTATCAATATCAGTAACATTGAAGCTAGCTTGATTTTGGATATCTGGACAAGCCATACCTTCCTACATGCTATATAGCTGCAAGGTTTGAGTTCACAAAGATTATCAGGAGATCTTCACATGCTTTTAAACATTAGCTACTGTATAACTAAGGAGTGGACGTGAACTGTGCAATAGAATGTTTAACGGGGGTTACTCGATTATTTAACAAATAAATTATTGACATTGAGAAACAAAGCAGAGATGAAACGAGGACAGGCATGGACCCCCCCCTCCCCTTCCCCCTCAACAACACAATTCTATTTCTCTGTTCCGCTCATTCGGCGTCTTGGTCTTTGTTTGTTTTCCTCTCATCTTCACGGCAAGCACAGCGGGGGGGGGGGGGGGGGGGGGGGGGGGGGGGCGGAATGTGTTACACGAAGTCAGACAGTCCTTTTATCTGACGGAAGGAGCTCGCGCTCATACACAGAGAATCACAGCGCAGTGCAGGTGGTCGGGACGGGGCGGTTAGCTGAGGCAAGGAGGCAGGAACAGGTAAGGCCCAAGGGCGTTAGTAGGCAGCGCTGCCAGCACCCCTGACCCCTGTGTGGCCGTGGAGTGTGGCTGCGTCGGGCTGTGACAGCTGCCTGTCATGCTTCCAGAGGTATCTGTTGATGTTTGTTGCTGTCACCGTCTGAGGGTAGTAACTCACTTTGTGATGCCGTGTCACTTCCTTTGTGCCAGTGTGTTAAAAATAATATGTACAATATATACATAAAAAAAAATACATAGACCTTCAAGGCCTCACATAACCTCCTATAGCAGTATGTGAGTGAAAGTGGTTACAGTATACATATTATTGTACCGTGAATGGCTATTTAGTGTACAAAGTAATGCTGTTTAATGTAGTTAGTAGCCACATTATGCAGCCAAATGAGAAAGAAATCGAATCAACAATTACATCAGATAGTGGCGAGTCAACTCTGGAGCATAAATGCTCCACAGTAGAAAGTTTAAAGGTATAGTAAACGGTTATAAGCTATACACATTTTGTCAAATTCATCAAATATATCCTTGCTTGTTTACTGTTCTCTGTGCATGCTGAAAACTTAATCTGGTGCGTCTAGACAGTTGGCTCTGTAAGTACAGTAGAAACATGGCTGCTCACAGCAACAAATAGCCTTCTCAAGGTGTTTCCAATGTGTGGGGTGAAGCTATGGCATTGAGTTACGAGGTGTTTTTGTTTAGATTTGAGTTTGAATTTAGCAAACACTCTCGAGATTGACTTACTATACCTAGAACTTTACAGGTGCCCTTACAAAAACAATAATAAACACGGGCACTCTTCTATTGTGTTAAACATGTAGTGCTTATGTTTGAACACAACTATGTATGGAGGTGTGTCTTAGATCAGATTTGCATGGCAAATTAAAATAAATATATTATAGTGTAGTCTGCACCCCTTCCAACCCCTTTAATCTCATCACATTGTCGATTGGTAATTGTCTAATTTGTGTTTGTGATTTGAGCATGTGGGTAAGATATGTGGGCCAGATGGTTTATGGGAAATGGACTGCTATGTGACAGTAAATGAACGTCCCCGCCCCGTTCCTGTGTGGAAAACGCATTTGAATAACAATAAGTGCGTAATCCTCACACAGAGAACGTATAAGACCATAAGACCACCAGTAAGACCACACACTTCCTGCTAGTAAAGAGATGGCTGGAACTGTAACAGCCCAGAGAACATAATGGTTTCATTGGCTTCATCTGCTGGAGGACCATGCGGCTAAAAGCACTGGGCTAAAGGCACTGGGCCAATATAAATAGGTGATATAGGACAAGAATGCGAAAGGGCATGTTGCTGAACCCCTCCACCACGTGTTGGCAAGGTTACAGGCCCGAGAAGATGATAGGTGTTAGAGAGAATGGAATTGATCAGAGAGAGTTCAGCAGATGGTATTTCCGCATTTGATTCGACAGACCAGAACGACCCAATTTCATGCAAATCAACAGGGCAACACATTTCACTATAAAATTGCCCATTACTTCTATCTGGGGGTGTTAATGGGTACTTTGAGTGTATATTACATGAATTCCCAAGTATCTACGATCAATCTGAAGCCACAACAGTTTTTCTGCAGCTAACTGATTTTAGGGTAAATTGACTTTGTTTCAGGCCATGCATGGTAGATTTAGCTTTGTGGGCGCTGTCTACATCAGCGTCTAGAGCAAAATTCAGTTGGTGACACACCCACTAAAAGGTAGAGTCACATTTATACACTTTTTGTGAAATTCACCAAATATCTCATAGTATTTCGATAGTTTACCGTTCTTTGTGCGTGTTGAAAAGATAATTCGGCACTTCTACACAGCCCTGGCTCCGTAAATAGCAACATAAACAAAGTGGCGAACACCGCTCACAACAACAAAGCTGTCGTGCTACCCTTTGCTTCACAACGTGTTTCAATGTGTGTGGCGGCACTGCAGAGGGATATTGTTTTGATTTGAGCTTGAAGTTAGCAAGCGTCCTCCAGAATAACTGACCCTGCCTGTAAGCGTTCCATTTTTGCTTCCACTGAAATGCATTACAATGCTCCATGTTATTATTCCAGTATCTTTGGTGTTGTAGACATCATTAGACCACTGAGCCCCCAGGCAACCCTGACTATAAACGCAGACAGGCAGGTAGGTAAGCAGGGGAAGAAGATGGGGGTGGTAAACATGCTTACAGTAATATGAAACAGCCAACCTCTTTCAGCCTGCTCAGGGCAACCGAAAGAGTCTAGCACACGCATGTGCGCACGCACACACACAAACACACTCATGCTGATCTCAGATGTGTGTGTGGGAGTGATGTTCTTAACCTGGCAATAAAAAGAATGTGCCATGTACACTGACCCACCCGCTAATCTCTCTGAGTCCTGCTAATCAGCCAGCGCTGCACCACTGGTCTGACTAGTCCCTTTAAGATGAGCAATATGTCCTGAGGTCACATGACAAATAATCTAAAAAACAGGTTGTGGTTTTTAAATCCCACATGAAGAGCATTTTTAGCAGAAGTGAACATTTATTAAACCCTCTAATCTTCCTTCCTTCCTTAAGAACAAGTGCAGACCGCAAGTGGGTCTCATTTGTGACCAGCCATTGTAATGTTAAATGTAAGATGTATTAAGATGAATTATAAATTGTACACTCAATTATTTGTATTCGGCCTCAATCAAAGCAACGCATTGCAAAAGCTATAGGGTATTTTGTGTTGTGTGCGGTTTCAACTGAACACAACAAAATATGACGGAAGTTAGTTGGTGATTATTATATATACTTATATTATTATAAGTATGAATTGTGTTTAATATATAATTTATTTTCACATATAATTCTATACCCCCCCTCCTCTCTCTCTCTCTCTCTCTCTCTCTCTCTCTCTCTCTCTCTCTCTCTCTTTCATTGGATTGAGTCTTTAAAAAACCTACAATATTGTCTTTTCACATGGAATGTGCGTCTGTGCATTCCACATATATCTGGAATGATTCTTTGGCTATAGACATTGGGCAAGTGCAGCTGTGACCTAGTATGCCTGTGTTTTCAATGTTTCCTAGATGACCTAGGGCTTTTCTGAATAAACTGGAATAATGAGAATACTCCCCCGATGTTTTCTACAGTGTTGTGTGTGTGCTTTTGAAGTCTCCCGTGCTTCAAACAAAAACTCAAATAGTACATTTTGTATTTGTTTACATTGCTTGTGCAAGTTTTCAGGTGTCAAAATGACTCAGCATTCCATTGACTAAATACCTGTTGTATTCTGACACACTGCAATGAGTCATGTCAAATGTGTGTACAATTTTACACAAACAACAAAAAAAAAGTACCCACACAACTCAGTTCCAAAACCACTACACTGAGCCAGTGACGTCGCTGAACGCATTCACACGTTCATAGTTGCAATAACAGATAAACCAGTCCTTCGCTTGTGCTTCATGTTAGCACATTTCTCAAAATGAGTCTACCCAGGTCAAGTTACAGAGAATAATAGAAGAGAAAATTAATAATAGTGGAGAAAATTAATAAATTACTAAATTAATACAAAACATTTTGAAAAACAAACAAAAAATTATGTAAAACTGATACAAATATTTATAACAATATTGGTAGACATAAAATGTAAAGAGTAGACTTCACATCAAAACAAAAATCGGTTTTAAGAAAATATTTGAAAGATTCCACAGATTCCTCTCAGTTAGGTTAAATACGTGGGCCCTAATGGCAAAGAGTGATCACCGTACGTTTTAAGTCTAGACACCTAGAGAATAAACAGCTGCATGTCGGCTCATTTGGTGTCGATAAATCTGTAATGTAACTTTGAGAAAGTCGCTGACGTGCTCTAAATGGGATCAGTAAAATCTTTAAATTGATTGTGAACCTAACAGGGGTCAGGGTTGGCCTGATGTGATACCAGCTTTAAGCATATCTGCTGTGTTTTGGACTAGCTGGAGGCAAGATAATGACCTTTGGCTCATGCAACAAGGGAGAGGTGTCCGCTGTCGTCAGAAGAAACGAACCCTCGGTTTGTGCTGTCATACCGGGGTAAATGAAGTGAACACAGCTTTACGTAATTAACACAAGATATTGTGACAACATGTCATCCATCAGTGTGACACAAATATGACACAAATAAACACAATCAAATTAATGTAATTCTTTATGTTAATCATTCATGTATATTCATAATTCAGCATTAGTATTACGGAGGAGCGGGATGGGGGTGTAAAGGTCTGAATTGTTCTTCCCCTTTAAGAAATGAATCAGTGGAATATTATGTGAACATTCACAATCTGCCTGACCTGAGCTCACCTCATCTTTTTAAAGGTCCTATATA
>JAODUK010005755.1:0-10073 GCA_027564635.1 Typhlichthys eigenmanni | reverse complement strand
CCCGGAAGATCGAGAGCTTTGCCTTCCGGCTCAGCTCTGTTTTCGTCACAACGGTGCGGTAAAGTGATTGCAATACCGCTCCCGCTGCTCAGATTCTCCGGCCAATCTCCCACTCCAATGTCCCCTCAGTCACGAAAGAGACCCCGAGGTACTTGAACTCCTTCACTTGGGGTAAGGACTCATTCCCTACCCGGAGTAGGCACTCCATCGGTTTACAGAATACATTGATAATCTAATTGAGAAATCAAACATTTCACTCATTTAATGTTAGTAACAATAATGGTAGTCTAAATGTTATTTGTTTTGAAAAAAGTATTTTCTTTGACAGTGGAAAAAACTATTGTATCTATAATCCATTAAACAAACTCAAACTCGATTAAAGAAAACATTTTGAGCTCACTGGTTCTTATGGAAGCCACTAGCAAACAAGCTTTCTCAAGACACCCACCATAGTAATTCAATTAATATTAGTTTCAGTCCCAGAAGACAAACATGTACGTTGTTGATTAGCGTGAAGTGAGAGAACATTACTCAATGGGCTACAGTTGTCATTCATTTATAGTGTTGCAACAATTCGGTACATACCAGTGAGACGTGACTCAAATGTATATCTGTTATGAGCACATTACTGGGAACATTGAAACACTATTGCCATGAAAGAACTAGATATGAATGTAATGCTGAATTGCTGTACAGTTACTTACTGTACAGTATGTGACTGCACTCTGCTGAATTACTTATTTTAATTCTGCACAAATTAGTAAATGCATTTAATGAATAAAAACATTTTTATTCTAATCACTGTTAAAAAGTTGGGGAAGTATTTTCTGCATACAGGGTATACTGTAGTTAGTTAAAAACACGAAGGGTGATAATCTTACTATTAAGCAATAGTTTCAGGTACTAATGTGGACTATAGTTATATTCACCAGAGCTACAGTAGATATGCTAAGTACCTTAGTTTCATTATACAATCAACATATCACATTTCCTAAAGTGTCAATATTAAAAATAAATCAATACATATATTTTCTACTTTCTTGAAAATAACAGAAATCTGGTTTAGAGCGTATTTGTTGCCCACAGGCTCAGTTGAGTATTTCTAAATAGCGCCTTTCACAGCAATCTGAGTTGGTGTTGAAATATTATGTGTTCCCCTCTAGAACAAGATCAAGCTGTTCCCAGTTGCAGTTCTATAGTATACCACTTTTTGTTGTTTGTTTGGTTACTTCGTTTCTCACTCACAAATTGATTGACTGTGTTGAGGGGAAGCCTAGCACTCTTTGTGCACAATGTTGTTATGAATTCTCCTGAGGTGACTTCTCACGTTAACATATTCAACATGCATATTTCCACCCACATAGAGAAAAAAATGTTATGACAAAACCAACAGCTGCCATATAAAAGCTGAACTTGCAGTATGAGGGTCTTCCAAAGTCAGTGTGACTCATCCTCATGTCTGTCCTGACAATCTTGTGTGTTACGTTACGCATAAGAGGTACACTTCAATGTGTGATGCCGGGTTAAAACCTTTGGGAAAGACAAAGCCATCAAAGAACTTCTATGTAACTCTTTTAAAGTAGATTTGTCACATGCCCTTGGTACATGCCAACAAGTATTTTCTCTTTATGAGGTGGTGGTTGGGCTGAACTGTGGTGTTGTCAGCAGCTGCATTTAATCAGAAGAACCTATTACAGCATAATAGAGTCTATCATCCTTGCTGCTGCAACAAAACCCTCCTCTCCAGCCAATCATTGTCACTCACCTCCAAGTAGCTCATTGGGATCAAGTCTAATGGCCAAGTCACTTTGTCAACACCTTCCTTGACCATTCATGGTCATATTGTTTTTGTTTGACCATTTCTTGACGAGTCATTATGAAATACAAAGGTAGGACTAATGCACGAGATTGAAAATACATACTTGGATAAAGTTAAATTTATGTGTCCTTCAGAATCATCTTAATATGAAGTGATGCCTTTCTCTCTGTATCATCATTCACAATTCACATTCACCTAATTAAAATATCACAATATAATCTCACAACATTGTCAAGACAATTTATACTGTATATTGTAATAACATAAAAGATACAAGGTGCATTCAATTAAAATGGTGAGTTCTACTTTGCTACCATCCTTTGCCTATACTTATTCAGCTTGGATTCAACTATCTCGTCTTGCACACTTGTAGACACTTGTGTGTCTGGCATGCCCCTCTACTCCTCCCCTTATATGTCCATAAGCTCACACCCTCTCTTCCCCTCTGGAGGTTCTATAACAGCAATTCAATTCAGTTAGTTGGGTAATATATTTAAAGTTATAGTAAGATAATACACTTTTTTAGTTTAAGTTATGTTTGGTTTCCACTACCTTTTAAATTGTCTCCAAAGTTGTGGTAAAAGCATTTTTTTAATTAACTGTACTATTTCTTTATACATACTTATCCCATACTAATTATGTAATAATTAATGTATTATTTACTGTAACACCTGAATGCCATTTAAGCTTTTATGTTCTATACTTCCTGTCCCTGAGTGTTAAATGTGAGCATCCTTCAAGTGTGATATAGCACAAACAGACAAAAAACATGAAAAGGAAGTCCAGGCACAACAGTGTATAGGCTAAATGCCAAACTCATTATCATGTTGAAAGGCTGTAAAAATGTTAGCATGCAGACACCATTTATTGCACTTCAACTGATTACCCCAGTCTCTGCAGCTTCTTTGCTCATTTACAATGAAAAGGTCACTCTCTGTTGATGTCTAAAGGAAAATGATAGACATTTCATTACATTTTAGTACTGGTATTCTCAATTTGCCCTGTTATTTCAGCACCATATATTAAAGTCCTCTACAGTATACAGATACAATGAATAATGTATGAATTGTTTAACCAAATTCATAAATTATGCATTGTATGTATACAGTACAAGGAAATAGTATAACCTTGCATGATTCAAGATGTATTAATTAACATAATGCAAAGACAAACAAACAAAAAGCAATTAATACCTCAGGTCACCAAATGATACACTTTAGTACACTTATGAATGTCAACATAATTTGACATGTGTTTTTGTTATGGGAGTGTGAGAGAGAGAGAGAGAGAGACATCAATAATGTCCAAACTTAAAACAGGTAATATACCAGGAAAACTGTGTGGGGCGGGGAAACTGTTGAGTGACATTTCTATATGTCCCTGTACTACCAGTACGGTATAACATCTGTGAAATTGTACAATTGTGACCAATGGCGTAATGGCTGAATTCAGTATAAGCCTGTATTGGCTCTGGTAAATCCTTGTTGCTTTCAACTGCATGCTGCAACATGCATTGTAGCGTCGCTATGGGCATTTATAATTTAGGCCTTTTCATACTGGACATGTCTGAATTATTCATACACCATAATAAGAATAGAATAGAAGAGAGTACATATATGGTCCACCAGGGTGGAGATTTGCACAACACACGCAAAACACCACAAAATATAGCATTAAAACTAGACTAGGTAACACATGACATAGTGCCAATAATTCGGAACAGATTCTATTCCAGTATTTTGTTTTCCACTGGTTTAAAGTGACAGCATCCTAATGTATTTTACAGAGAGAGCTAGCTGGTGGGAGAAGAACAAGAAGTGATATCGCACACCTCACTGAGAGCTGCACAATGTGAAGCTATAGGCTACTGTGTAAATGATTGATTTCACAAATACCAACCACAGACACATCAAAAACAGAACCATTGTGTCATGAAGCACCGAGCACCAAACTATTGTTTGTATGTTATTTGTGTTCAGTTTGAAAAGGTCTTTTTAAAGAGTCCATCAAATAGGTACAGTACACCACACTAATCAATTCGCTAATCGGACCCCCGTATGCCAGATGGTATGTTACACAGTACCATCTGGGAAGTCGTTCTTGGAAACTCTTTTGAAAAGGGCAGGCACTTTCACGATATTCTTGGCAAGTGATTGGTTGAACCATGATATCACCATCTCCCACGGGCTAATGTCACACCCAAACCACCACACCCATATAGCTCCTGCCAGTAGTTCCTCATAGGATGCTTATTGGTCCGCACCAAAGCATCATTTGAAGCCCTGCCAGATGGATTCACAAGTGATTGTGATCAAGTAAATGCCGCTGCCTCACAAGGCACCAACAAATTAAGTGAATTATGGTCCTTAATCATCATTTCCCCAGCTGGCCTTCAGCTTTAAGCAAAGAAACAAAATACACAGAATGGATCAATAACTGATTTTTGCAGGTGTTAAATTAGTGGCCCAGAGGAGTAAAAAGTCACAGTCTTGGGAGTCGAGACACCATCGCTGATGTCCGCTGTATCTTCAGATGATGTGTAACAACAGCATGTGCAAGAATCGATTGTCCAGTGCCCTCAAGGAGATGCTAGCCCCATGTAAACTAACGCTCGGTTGAGAGAGGAAAGACAAATCAGAGGATCGACAAAACACAACACCGGTGACGATCCAAACTTCAACAGTCCTGACATGAAACGTTGAGATAGTACTTGCATGCATGCATTGCTCTTTTTTTTCTTTCCATCAATACTTAGTACTACTACTAGTATTTAATGTGTGTTGTGGCATACATAATTCAAGATATACACTCAATTGGAAATCTGTCGAATATAACACCAGTCTGTTCAGTTTGTATATTTTGTTTTTCTTGACTGTTTATGCATTTTCATTAAATCACTACCAAGCATAGCTGTGAGTTGAGTTTAAATGCTATTGAAAACATTTACACAAATCAGGAGAAAGGAGACTACAATGTAAATCATGGAAATATCTATTTTTTACTGTTTTTTAAGTTTCTTCAGAATTGAGGAAATAGAATGAGAAATGTCACATAAACATTACAGAGACAGTGTACATTGCCAACCCAACCGGGAATTGCAGACATGAAAGGGCCACAGCCAAATAGGCTGTTCTTCAACCCTGAGAGAGTTGAGAGATATTCAAACTTGTTTGAAAAACATTTAGTTCCTCGACAGTGTCTCTAATCATCTCAGTGTTTTATATGGAGAAAATTAGCAGCTCCCGCAAGATGATAGGCAGAGTGCACCTCTTGACTTGTCACAGAGCATTTGCCACCCTCATGTCTTTCAGGGAAGCAGTTGAGTACAGCTGGCCTGTCTTGAGAGATTTCCCAGGTAGATCTTTGATATCCGTCAGTTCATTCAGTCAAATTGCTCTATTAAAGCCATTGTCTCTGGGTTGGGCACTAAGCCAGTCATTTTATCTTCTGCACTGTTTTAGATCTAATCTTGTCTTCTGCCACTTTTATCCAGATGGCAGATGACTGTTAATTGCTTTCTAACTGCTCTTTTCGCTTTCATTTCTCAAACAGACGTCTTCACGTCTACCTTTCTTGCATGCTGGCAGCCGGTGCTCTTTTTCCCCACTGAAGGGTGATATCAACGATCCTTTGCCCTTTCACCATGTGACCTATGTGTACCTGCAACCCTCTTTCTCCACTCACCATACTTTCCATATAGGAATGGAGTCTCTAATGACTGTTATAGTCTGGCACAACGCCACCTGGGGCAAAGACCTGCATAATGCCAACATAACAAAAATGATGAAAGCGGTCACTTCATTTACGGCCAAATTGAGCTGCTCCGCAAATGGGTGTTTCCTTGTCACCCCAATGGCCTGGTGTGCATAATAGTGAAGGCTGCCCCATTATCAGGGAACCTGTAAGTAACCTTGCTAGAGCATTACAGACAGCAAGCAAAGCTCTGACCTGCCTGAACTGCAACAAGAATGGCCCTGGTCATTGGATCTGCCCTCAAGCCATAGAAAAGGTTTGCTGTAGCTGCCGTGTTAGATTCAGCAGGTCTCACTGCCTCTAAGTCATTAATCATTTTGTTTTCAATAAAGCCTAGCATTCCTACAGCACAAATCCGCTATATTACATTATATAGAATGTTCATGTTTATTGTTATAGCACTGAAATCTTTAGAGAAATGTATGAAAATCTAATTGCCCAACACAGTCTAAAACAACCAACTGCTCGGATTTTAATTGTTTTATTAAAACAGCAAAACTATGTTACATTTTGAAGAAGATGGATTTAAAGTTTTTCTTCTACCCTGACACAACTGATCACGGTGGAAATCATTTTTCTACAGATGGGGAATTTCTTTCCATGTGGAATGCCTAGAAACTATACACAAGTTTAACAATTATGTGTTTTTGCGGTGGAAAAAGCAAGGTAATTTCTTTTCACTTATACCTCATAGTCTATACAGTATACAGTAGTAGAATGTGTGATATATTTGTCCACAATGAACTTCAGCAATATGAAGAGCATATAGCCATCTCTCTACAAACAAAGCTTTCTTTAAGCTAAACCACATCTGGATTGATTTGTCACTGACCCACTGACCACTAAAACGTTTACTATAGCTAATGAAGGTAGGACTGCAAATTAAATGAGTGTTCAGCTTGAAAGGAGAAACAGACCCAAATGGCAGTTTGAAAAAGAATAACAGGAAATAGACATTCTCCAGATCCAAAAAACACATGTAGACCAGAAGGGCATACTCCCAGGCCCCCTCCAGGATCCTTGCAAGAGTATAGAGCTGGTCCGTTGTTCCACGACCAGGATGGAATCCACATAGTTGTTCTTCAATCCGAGGTTCAACAATCTGCCGAACCCTCCTATTCAGCACCTTGGAGTAGTCTTTACCAAGCAGGCTGAGTAGTGTGATACCCCTGTAGTTGACACACACAGTCTGGTCCACCTTTTTGAAAAGGGGAATCACCACCCCAGTCTGCCACTCCTTTGGCACTGTCCCCGACTTCCACATGATGTTGAAGGGGCGTGTCATCCAAGACATCCCCTCCACTTCCAAAGCTTTTAGCATTTCTGAATGGATCTCATCAATCCCGGGGCTTTGCCACTGTGGAGTTGTTTGACTACCTCAGTGACCTCCCCCAGGGAAATTAACGATGATCCCTAATCAGCCTCCAGCTCTGTCTCTACCATAGCGTGTCAGTCCGATTCAGGAGTTCCTCAAATTGTTTCTTCCACCGCCAAATTACCTCCTCAGATGAGGTCAACAGTGTACCATTCTTACTGTACACAGCTTGGATGGATCCCCGTTTCTTCCTCCTGAGGTGGCGGACGGTTTTCCAGAAACACTTTGGTGCCGACCGAAAGTCTTTCTCCATGGCTTTTCTGAACTTCTCCCACACCCAGATGCTGCAGCCCTTCGGGCCAGTCGGAAGCTTGTAACTGCCTCCGGAGACTTCCGGGACAACATATGGGTATATGTTGGACTCCTTCTTAAGTCAGACGGTTTACCTGACCACCGATGTCCACCACGATGTTCGAGGGTTACCACCCCTTGAGGCAACTATGACCTTGAGACCGAAGCTCTCTGCTGCAGCTTTAGCAATATACGCTTTGAACATTGCCCACTCAGGTTCAATGTCCCCAACCTCCACAGGGATGCCAGAGAAGCTCTGCCGGAGGTGTGAGTTGAAGATCTCAACGACAGGGGCCTCCTCCAGATATTCCCAGTTCACCCGCACTACCCGTTTGGGTTTACCAGGTATGTCCAGATTCTTCCCCCACCCCTTGATCCAACTCACCAGCAGATGGTGATCAGTTGACATTTCTGCCCCTCTCTTCACCCGAGTGTCCAAAACATGCATCCTCAGGTCAGATGATACGATCACAAAATCGATCATCAAACTTCGGCCTAGGGTGCTCTGGTACCACGTACACTTATGAGCATTCTTATGTTCGAACATGGTGTTTGTTATATAGACAATCCATGACTAGCACCGAAGTCTAACAACAAACGCCCACACGGGGTTATATCAGGGAAGTCGCTCCTCCTATGGGAAACTGACCGTTTTAACACTAATTAAATTATGTATATATGTAGCCATTTGTTTTTTGTAGGTAGTTCAATTTTTTTTACTTTATATAAAGTCTGGAGTGTCAGTATGTGACCTCTGTTTTGTATCTTCTGGTGTTAGACTAGTCTGTCTGTTTATGCTAGAGCAGGGGCACGTTTTCAAGACGACTCGTGACTCTGATAACAGCATACCACATAGCCAGCATCTGGGAGAGAAAAAGTAGAGAAATATAATATTTGCAGTGAGAGGGTTGACATCAAGTTGTATGATTATTGAAACCATCGTAATGACCTGTACTGTAACTGTTTTGAAATTAAACCACGACTAGCACCCCTCCACTGGATTCATTGTCGGTTATTTATAAAATACTGTGCAAATCTACAAGTAACAACCTTTAGCATAACTGCTAAAAACAGGTGAAATCTAACACTCCCGATCACTCCTCTCCAGGTATCTCCATCATTGCACACATGTCATGTGCGTTAAAGTCTCCCAGTAAAACTATGGAATCCCCTATTGGAGCCCCATACAGGACTCCATTCAGGGTCTTCAGGAAGGCCGAATACTCCAAACTGCTGTTCGGTGCATATGCGCTGACAACAGTCAGAGTTTCTCCCCCCACCACCCATAGGCGCAGGAAGATGACCCTCTCGTCTACCGGGGTAAACTCCAATGTAGCGGCACTCAGCCGGGGCCTTGTGAGTATCCCCACACCCGCCCGGCAACTCCAGATAGAATAAAGTCCATTCCCTATCCAGGAGTACGGTTCCAGAACCAAGAATGTGCATAGAGGTAAGACCCACCAGATCTAAATGGTAGCGCTCCACCTCCCACACACGTTCTGGCTCCTTCCCCCACAGTGAGGTAACGTTTCACATCCCCAGAGCCAGCTTCTGCTGCCCGGGTCTGATCCGTCGAGGCCCCTGACTTTCACTGCCACCCATGTGACAGCGCACCCGACCCCCAACGGTTCCTCCCACGAGTGGTTTTTAATATTTTTATGGGGGTCTTCTGATAAATATATATATACAGTGCATATACTGTACTGTATACAATATACAGTATAAATATAATAGTACTATACATTTACCGTTAATTATTCACATATAAACATTAACACATTTAAATGTAGGGTAAGAACGCTTGCCAAATTCAAACTGAAATCAAAACAAAAACATATGCATTGCAAAAGCTAGGATGTTGTGTGGTGCAGTCTGCAAGACTTAGTGTTCCTATTTACGAGACAGGGCTGTAGAGGTACCAGATATTTTCTTAGCACGCACAGAGAACGGTACCATAGACTACTGCTAAGCTAGTGTACTGCGAGGAGATATTTGGTGAATTTTTGAATTTTACAAAAAGAGTATTAGCTTACAATCTCTTGCTATATACCATTTACCACACTTTAATATTGTATGCAGTAATTCTTATGTGTGGCTATTAAATTCTACTCACACTTTTTCACTAGCATGTTATCTCTTGACTGCCTCTGAAGATGTAACAATTAATTTACTGATTATAATTGATATCCTCAGAAGACAGATTGTAGACAGACTGACAGCTCTAGCAACCTGCGGTTCAACCAGCTGTGAATGAAAAAGGCTGGTTTGTTATTCCAAAGCAGCTCAGAAACCTGGATGAAATGCAACTGAGACTATTGCTGCTAACAGCCAACCTCATGTCATCAAGTGCTTGGAAAGACAAATCCACAAGCACCAGTGGAGTACTACTATAAATTATGGTATTACTATAGATTGGAACAATGATCACCAAGACAAATTGTTGTCTTTGTATCAATCCCACCAATCAAGCAGTCTGTAGTCTGGAGTTGTTTTGGTGAATATACATGCAGGGTCCTTATATCTGAGGCTATACAGCACCCTCGTATGGTATGAAAGAGTCTTGGTAATTCCTACACTGAGGTTAATGGGTACAAGGGGATATAACCGTCCATAAAAGACATGCACTGATAACAAACTGCTACTGGAATATGCACTTCCTCCACCAGATTAGCATGGCGCTATACCATGGTGCTGACCTTCTGTCATAGCAACAAAAATAATAAGAATAATATATCTATCATCTGATTAATTTAAAGGGATATTCCCTATATTTATTTCACTTTCTGTCTGTCCGGCGATTTTCTGGGTGGAGTTAACTCGAGCGTGGGGACGTCA
>JAODUK010005754.1:0-10074 GCA_027564635.1 Typhlichthys eigenmanni | reverse complement strand
TACCAGGAGCACAAGGCTCCAGACAACACAGCTCTCAGGATCACAGGGACACACAAACCTCTCCACCACGATAAGGTGAGGTATGGAGCAATGTTCCAATTAAAAAGGCATTAAAAATATGCTTTGCTGCTGGTCCAACTGGGTACAAAACCCTGCAGGAATTGCAGATTCCCTTTCAGCAAAGAAGAATACAGTGTGTTAAATTTTAGCCTGGTGTGTTAACAGTTGTCTTCCATTTCTTAAAACTAAAGGTAGCCAGATTAACAGACCTTGAAAAAGAGTGTGTTGACATTGAATGAAATGGCAATCACACCAAGTGTTGAGTTGCACATGCTGACAGGCAAATTGTATGGTGATGTCACTTTACCGGGTCGCACAGGCCTTTTGTGAAATTGACAGCTTTACTAGAGCTTTAAGTCAACCAGCTATTGTCACATTGCATTGTAGCCCAAAATTTCTTGATTTTGTTTTTCTTGTCACCTCACTAGTGCCATACTAACCTACCCCTTAGATGGCAACATATAGGCTAAACAAGTCAGCCCAGCCGAAACAAGCAGAGATGTCTGCTTTACAATATAATTAATCAAATAAATGTCTTAAAGAATGAGGGCTACAAAACACATAAAAACATTGAAAATACATTAGTCTGATTCAGTTGTCATGTTATTTTATGTGCAGCAAAATTCTCTCGCCAAATCTTGCTTACCGGGAACTGACAGTGTTGGCGATGAGGAAGGAGAGGAGTACTAGGTTTTTTATTTTTTCTGGGAAACATTCCATTTGGTTGTTCAATTAATAAAAAAACATTAATTTGAAACAGGCCACCTTGTTTCAAAATAATGCAAAACATTGACATTTGGTGTCGGTTTAGATATTGTTAAAATGTTTATGGAAAAGCAGAACTGCTACACACTAGACGATCCTACCAATTAATATATTATTATATTAGGCTTCACAAATCAGGTGTCATGCAAACAGAACGGCCATGTTGCATGGCTTAGAAAACTGATATCTGATATCTACGAGCGTTGTGTATGACGTAAACACGTTAGTGCAAGCACTCCCGGAAGCCATAGAGAATGCACTGCAGAGACTGCATTTTTGGAAAAGAGATTTTAACATGAACGTCTATGAGAGCGATCATGACAATTTTCAGTCATATTGAAATCGCCCAAAAAGGGGCTAGAGGCTAGGGATGTCACGAGAACCGATACTTCGGTACCAAGTCGATGCCAAAATTCCGAAAACATGATGGTACTCGTTTTTGTACAGTACCGTAGGTACCGGATATCCAAGTACGGACGAGTACGGTACCATGGAAGTGTAGCTGCAGCTCTACCTCCACTCGTCGAAAAGAAAAACAGCAGGGCTACTTTGCGATCCAGGCGAATTATCAGGGACTACTATATTCACAAAAAACTGTACCGTAAACTATGCAAACGGTGCCTTCGAACTTTCCAGCCATAGCTTCCATCTAAAAAAGTAACCAGTTCCGCTATTGTTATGTGACATCAAACATAATTGCCTGGCGAAAGCAAAACAAAATTAGTCTTGAAGCGAATAAAATGTGTAGGATACGTCGCATATTTGCGTTGCAAAGAGTACAGTGCATTTAATCGACGCTTTTTCGCCTCACCTTTCTGATACCTCTGGAGCACCGACCGGAATCTCGGTGAATGTTTACCCACCCTAGGAGCACTATCGTGCGGGCACCGAGTCACGGAGGTCCCGGTGGTACTTCCTCGGGGCCCCGAGCGGGCCACACACATACTTCAGATTTCAATGAGCACCGGACATTGGACCATGTATGCCATGTACATTCAATATTACAGTAGCCAACCACATGGCACACACTGTAGATAACCACCCAGCCTTGATGGCAGTCTCAGCATACGTGATATACCAAGTTTTTAATAACTGTAGGCCTACTTAGGCTACATAAACAGTTAGAGCCTCATTTAATTAAGGACATATAGATTTTATAGTGTGTGTGTATATATATAAAGAAAAATATTTTGTCGCCCCGTGGTATCGAAATTAGTATCGAGAGCCCTGGAATTTCACTAGTATTGGTATCGACTACTAGATTTCTGGTATCGTGACATCCCTACTAGAGGCTATACTCAGAACATAACAGAACATTGGAGGCTGATTGGATTAAGACATTTAGAGACAGCACAGTCAGCTAGCGTCTACTGGTAAAGTTTGAAATTCCCTCCTCTTTCTTTCTCCCTTTGGTGGCGAGTCACCAAATTGCCCTAAGGAACAAACCGCCCCTGGTTGACGTTTTTGGCTCTTATACCTTCTTCTGTGAAGCACTTTAGTCAACTATGGTTGTTTTAAATGTGCTATATAAATAAACTTGACATTGACATCCCCATCCCACCAGACCTGTGTTCACAGTATGACAGGAGGTTGTCATCGCCAGCTATGTCTTCTGATTCAATCAACGGGGGCAGTTTGAACCCTACATTTCTTCCTTGGGTGTCAGGAAACCCCCAGCAGATACACAAATAACCATACACGTTATGACTCGTCTTCTTCATCCCAGGAAGCCCCAGCACAAGCTCACAAATCTGTAGGCTAGATACCTGTAACGACTGCTATAATTGAACAAGATATTTATTAAAACAGTTTTTCATGCAACATATATTCTATGTAAACATAACATACATCTTTTTTTTAGTATGGGTTCAGAGAATCCTTATTTTGGTTATTTTCCTACTGAGATTTGTGATTATCAGTTATGACAAAAATGCATATAACAACTATTTGACTGATGACAATAAAAGCTTTAAAGTATCAGTAAAATGTTTAATGTGAATTTGTGATTAATACGTACAATATCTCATTTGTTTTATTTTTTTATTTAACCAGGAAGTACCCATTTAGATAAAAAATCTTTAATTCAAGGTAGTCCTGGCCAAGATAGGCAGTAGCACAATTAACAGTTACAGACAGAAAATACAGAAAGATACACAATTGTTAGATCATAACATAGGACACTTAATCATTAAAACATTGACATCTTAAAGACTGACACAAATTCTTAAATTTTATATTTTAAAGCATTTAGCAAAAGTAAATTAGGAAAATCGTAATTCCGTTTTAAGCATTCCTGCTCTCATTACTACGTTTGTTTTCTTTCTTAGAAATATGTAAATAAACTTTGTTAAATAATTTTGCTTACTAGCTTTTAGCCACCATAAATATTTCATAGAACATTATGACAAAAAATGCAGGCTGAAACACTTGAGTTTTGCATTACAGTAAATAGGCAAAATTACTTTTAGTTGTTTATTTATTTATGCTTAATATATGAAAACAAGAAAAACTTGGCAAGCCTAGTTCAGCTGGACCGAGCAACATGATGTCAACTTATAGGCTAGTCGTCTTGGCATGCACTGCCTTTATTTATATATATATATATATATATATATATTATATATTTATAAATATTTGATAGCAAACAATGATTTTGAACATGGCATGCTCCTTTTCATGCTACTGGCCCACCACTCGCGGGAGGAACTTTGGGGGTCGGGTGCGCTACCATATTGGTGGCAGTGAAGGTCAGGGGCCTCGACAGACCAGACCGGCTAGACGGAGGCTGGTTCTGGGGACGTGGAACGTTCCCTCGCTGTGGGGGAAGGAGTCAGAACTTGTGCAGGAGGTGGAGCGCTACCATTTAGATCTGGTAGGGCTTACCTCTATGCACAGTCTTGGTTCTGGAACCGTATTCATGGATAGGGAAAGGACTTTATTCTACTCTGAAGATGCCCAGGGTGTGAGGCACTTAGCAGGTGTAGTGATACTAACAAGTTTGAGCACTGCTACGTTGGACTATACCCCGGTGGATGAGAGGGTCGCCTCACTATGCCTACGGGTTGTGGGGGAAGGAAGCTCTGACTGTACAGTAGTTCGGAGTATTCAGCCTTCCTGGAGACCCTGAATGAAGTCCTGTAGGTGGCTCCAGTAGGGGACTCCATAGTTCTGCTGGGAGACATCAACGCACAGTCGGCAATGATGGAGACACCTGGAGAGGTGTAATTGGGAGAAATTGCCTCCCTGATCTAAACCCGAGTGGGCGTTTGTTGTTAGACATATGTGCTAGTCATGGACTGTCTATAACAAACACCATGTTTGAACATAAGGATGCTCATAAGTGTACATGGTACCGGAGAACCCTAGGCCGAAGGTCATTGATTGATTTAGTGATTGTACCACCATGTACTTAGCCCGCATGTTTTGGATGCTCGAGTGAAGAAAAGGGCAAAGCTGTCAACAGATCACCATAGAATCTTAGAAGACTCTGGACTGACCTGGTAAGCCTAAACGGGTAGTGCCTGTAAAATGGGAACGTCTGGAGGTGGCCCCTGCCCGTGAGATCTTCAACTCACACCTTTCTGACATTCCTGTGTAGGTTCGAGACATTGAACCTGAGTGGGCAATGTTCAAAGCTTTGATTAATAAACCTATGGCGGAGAGTTGTGGACTCAAGATCTTGGTGCCTCAAGGGGCGGTAACCCTCAAACATCGTGGTGGACACCGGTGGTTAGGGAAGTTGTCCGACTGAAGAAGGAGCCCTAACATATACTCTGGGATATGTAATCCCAGAGGACTCCGGGATATGTAATCCCAGAGGACTCCGGAGGCGGTTGCATGGTACCGACTGGCCCGAAGAGCTGCAGCCTCTGTTGTAAAAGAGGCAAAACAGTGGGTGTGGGAGAAGTTTGGAGAAGACATGGTAAAGGTAAAAGGTGCTTTTATTGTCACATACATGTAGCGAAACCCATCCGTCAAGGGAGCTATACTGAAGTACAGGAAGTGGAGAAGTACATTTGGTTCGTTTAAGGTGTTTCTGGAAAATCATCCGCCAACAACAATGCAATTTCTGTCCTGGCGCAAGTTTCCTATGTTTTGTGGATCTGGAGAATGCGTATGACCAGATCCTCCGGGAGATACTGTGGGGGAGGTTCTGTGGAGGTATGGGATGCTTTTAAATGGCAATCCAAACCCTGTATGTCCAAAGCGAGAGCTGATTACGGATTCTCTGCAGTACATCGGACTGGTGGGGGTTAGTCTACACCAGCGCTGCACTTTGTCACCAATCCTGTTTGTGATAGTCATAGACAGGATATCGAGGCGTAGTCGTGGCGAGGGGTTGCTTTTTGCAAATGATGTGGTCCTGATGGCATCATTGGTCCGTGAAGCGGCTGGGATGAGGATTAGCACCGGTAAATCTGAGGCCATGAGGAGCAGCAGGAAACCGATCGAGTGCCTACACAAGGTAGGGAATGAGTCCTTACCCCAAGTTAAGGAGTTCAAGTACCTTGGGGACCTTGTTTGCTAGTGAGGGGACATTGGAGAATGGCCCGGAGTATCGGAGCAGCGGGAGCGGTATTTGTATCATTTTTCGTCCTGGGAATTATTACAATCCCTTTACAGCACCGTTGTTACGAAAAGAGCTGATCCGGAAGGCAAAGCTCTCGATCTATAGGGCAATTTCCGTTCCTACCATTACTTATGGTCAATTTTCGTTCCTACCCTCACCTATGGTCATGTCCGAAAGAAATAGATCATGGGTACAAGCGGGTAAAATTAATTTTCTCAGGAGGGTGGCGGGCATATTCCTTAGAGATGCTTGGCCATCCGTGAGGAACTTGGAGTAGAGCCACTGCTCCTTTGCATCAAAAGGAGCTAGTTGAGGTGGTACGGGCATCTGGTAATGATGACCCCTGGGTGCCTCCCTAGTGATGTGTTCCAGGCACGTCCAGCTGGGAAGAGGCCTCGGTGAAGACCCAGGACTAGGTGGAGAGATTATATATCCACGTTGGCCTGGGAATGCCTCGGGATCCTCCAGTCAGAGCTGGATAATGTGGCTTGGGAAACAGAAGTTTGGGGTCCCCTGCTGGAGCTGCTGCCCCCACGACCCGACTATGGATAAGCGGATGAAGATGGATGGATGGAGTCTAGTCTACAGAACAAACGTAATAAAAGGTGATATGGACAAATTGTATATTATTGTTATTATTTGGCCTACATATTCTCTTGATACGGTCTCTATCGCTGACTGTCGTGGACAACCACTGCTGCACTGCTGATGACTGGGTTAATTGAGCATAAAGCAGGCTGCTGTTACTGTAAGGATATTTTTGTGTTAATTTAGGGCTACGTTAACAGAAGCTATGTTTCTGGTATTTACACCAATTAAATGCAAATAACGTAAACGTCATTTATGCAATTTCTGTTAAAACACAAGCTGCAACTTATATGATGTATTGAACATAAAGTATCTCACAAAAGTGAGTACACCCCTCACATTTTTGTAAATATTTGATTATAACTTTGACACACTGAAGAAATTACACTTTGCTACAATGTAAAGTAGTGAGTGTACAGTGCACTTTACACGTAACAGTGTAAATTTGCCGTCCCCTCAAAACAACTCAACACACAGCCATTAATGTCTAATCCGCTGGCAACAAAAGTGAGTACACGCCTAAGTGAAAACATTCAAATTGGGCCCAATTAGCCATTTTCCCTCCCCGGTGTCATGTGACTTGTAAGTGTTACAAGGTCTCAGATGTGAATAGAGAGCAGGTGTGTTAAATTATGTGTTATCGCTCTCACACTCCCTCATACTGGTCTCTGGAAGTTCAACATCGCACCTAATGGCAAAGTCCTATCTGAGTATCTAAAAAAAAGAATTGTTGCTGTACATACACACATAGCCTAGGCTACAAGAAGATTGCCAAGTCCCTGAAACTGTGCTGCAACAGTGGCCAAAACCATACAGCGGTTTAACATGACATGTTCCACTCAGAACAGGCCTCGCCATGGCGACCAAAGAAGTTGAGTGCACCTGCTCAGCGTCATATCCAGAGGTTGTCTTTGGGAAATAGACGTACGAGTGCTGTCAGCATTGCTGCAGAGGTAAAAGGGGTGCCTGTCAATGCTCAGACCATACGCCGCACACTGCCTTAAATTGGTCTGCATGGCTGGCGTCCCAGAAGGAAGCCTAAAGATGATGCACAAGAAAGCCTGCAAACAAGACTAGACAAGCAGACATAGATTATTGGAACCATGTCCTGTGGTCTAATGAGACCAAGATAAACTTATTTGGTGAGTGGCGACAACCAGGTGAGGAGTACAAAGACAATTGTGTCTTGCCTACAGTTAAGCATGGTGGTGGGAGTGTCATGGTCTGGGGATGCATGAGTGCTGCTGGCACTGGGGAGCTACAGTTCATTGAGGAAAACATGAATGCCAACATGTACTGTGAAATACTGTGGCAGAGCATGAACCCCTCCCTTCGAAGACTGGGCCGCAGGGCAGTATTCCAACATGATAACGACCCCAAACACACCTCCAAGACGACCACTGCCTTGATGAAGAAGCTGAGGGCAAAGGCCAAGCATGTCTCCAGACCTAAACCCTATTGAGCGTCTGTGGGGCATCCTCAATCGGAAGGTGGAGGAGCACAACCTCTCTAACATCCACCAGCTCCGTGATGTCGTCATGGAGTGGAAGAAGACTCCAGTGGCAACCTGTGAAGCTCCATGCCCAAGAGGGTTAAGGCAGTGCTGGAAAATAATGGTGGCCACACAAAATATTGTCACTTTGGGCCCAATTTGGACATTTTCACTTAGGAGTGTACTCACTTTTGTTGCTAGCGGTTTAAACATTAATGACTGTGTGGAGTTGTTTTGAAGGGACAGCAAATTTACACTGTTATACAAGATGTACACTCACTACTTTTACATTCTAGCAAAGTGTAATTTCTTCAGTGTTGTCACATGAAAAGTTATAATGAAATATTTACAAAAATGTGAGGGGTGTATTCACTTTCGATACTGTATATTCATTTAACCAAATTTTTAGTACCATGCACACACAAAACACACGCTTTCTACCATTCCAAATAGTCTTTAAATTGATACAGTATTGTTTATTGTGCACTGTGTTTACATACTGTAGTATTAAACATATTTCTAATAGTGTTAGTTGTACAGTATGTTATTTACAGAATTTAAGTATTGTTTAAGTATGTACACAGAAAAAATACTGTTCCTACAGAAGCACTTCCCTAATAACAGTACTACAGCAGTGCAAAAAGATGTATTACATTTGTGTGTATTCTTCAGACCTCCACGGCAGTGTCTGAGCCCAGGCCCTGCGCCTGCAAAGACTCCTCTCTCTTCATCTTTGGCTTCTCTGTCCGTGTGTGCCATACCAGCACCTAGACACATACAAAGATGTCACTTTTCCAACAATTGGTACCGGCTCCACTCGACAACTTTTTTCCCATTGTGCAAAAGTAGTGGATACTTGGGGCCTTATTTATAACTCCACTCCACATACACAAATAACCTTATTCAGAAAATATAGGAAAGTGCTGTTAGATTATACTTGTTTTTAGCAGTTATGCTAAAGTTTGTTTACTTGTAGATTTTCACAGTATTTTATAAATAGCTGACAATTAATCCAGTGGAGCAGTGCTAGTCGTGGTTTGATTTCACAGCAGTTACAACTTGATATCAAACCCTCTCGCTGGAAATATTATCTCTCTACTTTTTCTCTCCAAGATGCTGGCTATGTAGTATGCTGTTATCAGAGTCACTTGTCATCTTGGAAACGTGCCCCTGCTCTAGCATAAACAGACAGACTAGTCTAACACGAGATATAAAGCAGAGGTCACATACTGATACTCGTTATATAAAGTAAAACATATTGAGATACATAATGTACCAAATGTCTATATAGACATCATTAACTAATAGTGTGTACACTGTAAAGGTCCTCCAGAGGTATAATATATGCCATGTATATTTCATATGTATAATGTCTCCAAATAAATAGGGGTACTTTAAAATCTGGGTTTGCATTTTACATACAATATATATTTTGGAAAAATTATAAAAATGTATTATATTGTACAACAAAGCATTTTACCTCTCTGGCAACCACCACATCGTGGTGGATAGGTTTGTGTGTCCCTATGATCCTGAGAGATGTGTTGCCTGGAGCCTTGTGCTCCTGGTAGGGCCTTCCAAGGCAAAGTGGTCTCAGGGGAGGGGCCAGACAAAGAATGGTTCAGAAGACCCTTATGGAAGATAATTTAAGAGGAGGAAGCCTGGAGCCCCCATCTGGAGCCAGGCCCAGAGGGAGGGCTCGTTGGCAAGCGCCTGGTGACTGGGTTTGCCATGGAGCCCAGCCGGGTACAGCCCGAAGAGGCAACGTGGCACCATCCTCCTCTTCATCGGGTTGTGGGGGGGAAAACTCTGACTCTGTTATCAGTGCCTATGCACCGAAAAGCAGTTCGGAGTATCCGGCCTTCCTGGAGACCCTGAATGGAGCTCGGACTCCATAGTTGTACTGGGAGACTTCAACGCGCATGTGGGCATTGATGGAGACACCTGGAGAGGTGTGATTGGGAGGAACGGCCTCCCTGATCTAAACTCGAACGGGCGTTTGTTGTTAGACTTCTGTGCTAGTCATGGACTGTCTATAGCAAACATCCTGTTCGAACATAAGGATGCTCATAAGTGTACGTGGTACCAGTGCACCCTAGGTCGAAGGTCGATGATCGATTTTGTGATTGTATCATCTGATCTGAGGCCGCATGTTTTGGACACTCGGGTGAAGAGAGGGGCAGAGCTGGCTAACGACCACAACGGTCGTGAGTTGGGTCAAGGGGTGGGGAAAGACTCTGGACAGACCCGGTAAGCCCAAACGGGTAGTGCGGGTGACCTAGGAACGTCTGGTGGAGGCCCATGTCCGTGAGATCTTCAACTCACACCTCTAGCGGATCTTCTCTTGTATCCCTGTGGAGGTTGGCGACATTGTCAAGGGGTCTCAAGGGGCGGTTACCCTCGAAGACCGTGGTGGACACTAGTAGTCAGGAAAGCCGTCCGACTAAAGAAAGAGGCCTTTCGGGATATGTTGTCCCGGAAGACTCTGGAGGCGGTTGCAAAATACTGACGGGGCGAAGCGGTGCAGCATCTGCCGTAGCAGAAGCAAAGCAGCGGGTGTGGGAGAGCTTCGGAGAAGCCATGGAGAAAGACTTTCGGT